>JARHVA010002305.1:745000-750000 GCA_037957365.1 Torreya grandis
CCCACAACAACACTTAAAAAATGAACATATCCTAATATTTGATTGTCTACCAATATGATGGAGATATAATGAATACCATATCTTTTCAACTATACATATTCTCTCTAGACTTCACACCCTCTCAATTCTTCTAAAACCACCTTTTAGATCACTCTACACTTCTTCAAACATACTCAATTAGAAAACCTATAACTTTGTTATGACATAAAAAATATGAATTGTAGTCCACGCACTCAAAACTCAACTTTATCTAATGTTTAATCCATCCAATAGGCACACTCACACTTCTCTATCCTTTGCATCTCAACTCTCTCAAATAGCCTCTTCGGCTTACTCACTCATTCTACCTCTTCTAGGCTCATTATGTCTAATGACCTATGTGTACTCATGAATCAACCTAATTAGATAAGGATGATTGATGCTCATCACTCTCTAATGGTCCTTAATTACCTATACCTTCTCTTCCAAATTTTCTTTCCTTTTCTTAGCTCTACTCCTTAACTCTAGAAACCATCACCTTTGATTTCAATCTTTATTAAACCTTCATGAATACCGTCTTTTTGGTTAGGCACTAGACATGCCTTAAACATTAGGGATTATATCATACTAAGATATATCTTAATACCACCTTCATAGGTAAACCATAGCATCCATGGGTCACCCTTAAGTAGATACACCTTTCAAATAGGCCTTAGTAGTCCTTATAGGTCTTGTGGAGACCAATTCACCCATTTACCACTTCATCAAGAAAATTAAGAACACAAAATGACTTAAAAATGCATAGTTCCACTACATATGACCCCTAAGACACCTTAAAGTGATTACATCCATAACTACTTATCTCTACATATGCATAACATATTCAAGCATTAACCTTGTACATAAGAACATCATGAACAAATAGACAATCAACTTCTAAGCATTTGTTCTTAATAAACATCTATTAGTCAAACCTCTAAAATACATAAAGATGGTCATCATGGAGTATAAAACACTATCCAATATCTGGTTCATATTGAAACATCAAAACACCATCAATACAAACATTAACACCCTTCTCAAGTCACTTGTCGAAGATTGTCAAACCCTTAATAAAATTTGGAGATTAATAACTAGAATTGTACAAATAGAAAACCTTATAATCAATTTTTTATAGATTACCATTATAATGATTTACAACTTTCCTTTTTACTCCATCAAATGCATTAATATACAACCTTATAGACCACCTTGACATCAATGAAAACTATATGCCAAAAATATCCCCCCTTTGTCATTTATGGAATACCACTCATAAAATGCTTCTCAAATTTATCTTTTTCCCCCTTTGACATTAATGACAAAGGGTTTATCTCCAACTAGCCTACTTGATCCTTAGACTTGATAATCAATTTTTAAATCAACATAAACTCAAACCTACTTATTGAAGTTCTTGAAGAATCTCACATGCTCCCCATATCATATTGAAACCTTAGACCATTTTTTATTTGCCAAAAATTGATCATAAATATGGAAATCTCCCCTTAACACCATGCGTTCCTCTTTGAATACAACTCAGATACTCCCCCTTTGGATACACAAAATATGCATCTCAGCTTTCATGATTTTAGGATTCGTGGAACTACAAATCTGATCTATAAGACTACCATCTTCAAATTCATCAAAGATAGTCATTTGAATTAACTACATACCTTGAGATCAACATGCCAAATGTAATCAAACAATATTTTTCATGAAAACTTGCCTTAATTATTCAATACACAAAGTTGAAAAACTACCCCTTAGTCATAAATCACCATAAAAACCCTATGAAATCTTCACCATATGCCTAGGAAGCCTTCAGATAGGCCAAATAGGCTCACACATTCCTCTTCACAAGGACTACCTAAGTTTACCAAAAAGTTGACAAGCCATCTTCGAAGCATCACATATCCTCAAGAATAGATCTTTGTAACTCCTTTTGAGCATGGACATGACTCATAATTTTGAAAAATAACCTCATGCACTTGGAACAATTAGTCTAACCTAATAAAGCACTCAAAATCAACTATCCATCTCTGCCTAGGTCTTACACTATTTTCCTTTACTAGATTTCTAGTGACTAGTCATCTTAGATCAACAAATTTTCTCACTTAGAGGCATAAATAAATCCATAAACTTTCACTGACTCAAATTAGGAGTCTAAAACCACTTTACACAAGCATTTGATCAATTATTCCTTTGGAACATTTTTGAGCTAAACCTTCTTTCCTAAAAACAATCCTATACATTCTTACTTTCTTTCTCCTATAACACACCAATGCCACATGGGTTTAGATTGTGAAATTCTGTAGAAAGTTCTAATTACTTACTTGGGTCAACCAATCCATTCTAGGCACAATTGAGCAAGATCTTGTCTGTCAGGTCACTATTAGGGTTTTAGGTATGCTAAAATCTACTTCTAGTCTAAATGATTGTTCATAAAGCTTGACCCCACAAATTAAGAGTTAATTCCTATATTTATCTCTTAGGAGGATTACCCAACTACCCTTGATAGTTTGGGATGTCTTGCAAACCCTACACATTCCAATGAGTACAAGAAACCTTTTTTCAAGCTTGAAGACCTCCATTCTAAGACTTGAGAGAACTAAAAACAACATTTCTTGTTTTTTTTTTGTAAATTAGAGTCTCAAATTTTATGAACACATCTAAATAACATATAAAACATATGAAAATACTCACTTATGATATTTTACCTTAAGAACTAGTATTCATCTTACATCAGACTAGACAAGGATCATATTAGGCCTAAGAATAGACCTTCACAAAGGACACTCCACCCAAGGATCATATTAAGACATAATTAAGTGTATTTACATTTCTCTTTCATGTTTAAACATTTATATACAACTTCTCATTTCTAGAATCAATCATTTGATCATGATTACTCTTCATTCCTCAGGGTTATGCTCTCTAGCATGTTATATCAAGCCACTCCATGCCACATACTTCATTATGAGTATCATGCTAACTTCACTAGGGACCTTTTTCAATGAAATCCTTTACATCTTGACTTTCTTCTTCAAAATGAAATAATGCCTCCATTAAGCATAGAGAGACATCCTTACTTCACAAGGTCAAAAACATTGGAGCACACTAGTCCTCATCATAGGACTAAAAGTTCTGCTTTTTCTTCTTCATAATTTTGACTAAAACTACTTGTTCCTTCACTCTATCATCTCTCATCTCTTTGACTTCCTTAAAGATCTTCGTATCCTTCTTCTCCTTTTTGACTAAACTATCAACCATGTAAGCAGATAACAAGAGTTATTAGAACTCTTCCTCAACTAAAACCTCTTTATACACCTCTATATATAACACATCCATCTTTTCTTCTACACCAATATCACAAAAAGTAGACACTAGATGTTCTTGATAGAAAACTTGCTTGACTATATTAGGAGTATCACTTTGACCAATCATAAACATAGAAGTAGAGTCTACTATTTCTTTAACCACACCTAGTAATAAGTTTTACTTATAGACCTTCACATTTGATTCTTCCTCTACCTTAACAATATAACCTTCTTTAATATTGGAGTCATCCTATACTACCTTTTCTGACTTTATTCTCGACATCCATGTGTGACATTTCTTATGCACATTAGAAGCTCCATGTACTTTGGAATACCTTGAGGACCTATCAACTCCACTTAGGTACACACTTGCATTACAACCACTCTTATGAAAATAATAAAAAATGACTTTATTCATAATTTTTTATTTAAAATGAGTAAGATCACCTTTAGACTAACTTCTCCTTCTCATGCAATATCTTGCCCTATTACCATATTAAAAAAATCCATAAAGATGACCTTAAAAGGAACTAAGATACCTTGTAACATTTGGTTCTCTAACTAATATTATCTTGTAGATTTCATTATACCACCATCTTTTTCTTTTTATATTTTCTTTTGTTCTTATTCAAGCTTGCCTATTTTGACTATGACCTTTTCATGTTCATCCTTCAAGGAAATAAGATTAGTCTTCAATTGAACATATTCATCTTCTTTAGCTTTCATGGTTTAAATTTAATCCTTTGATTGAATTCTAAGATATTTGATGGTCTCCTTATCCTCCTTGGCTTCTTTAGCCATGTCATCCTTCAATTTACATGCTTTCTCTTCAAGAGACTTAATCAACACTTGATTCTTCTTCTCATCTTTCTTGGATGTGCCACACAAACATTGTTTAAGAGATCTGACTTATGCTTCAATAAATTTAATCACATACCTCATCTTTTGATTCCTATTATTTTTTTCCTTTAGGTCACAAAGGGTACTCATGATCTTAACATCTAGATCTACATCAACATATTCATCATCACTTTCATTATCACAAACATATGAATCTCTATGAATTTCACAAATACTCATATTGTACCTTGGATCATCTTTAAGTGGTTAAACTTTAAAATAAGGTCCTAATTTGATACCAATTATTAGAGGTATAATCAATAAGATGGTGTTTTAATTAGTGATGAAAGATATTCAATCCAATTCAAAATTCTTCAAACCCTTAATCATTCAACACATACATTCATGAAGCATACACATCATTCATAATAATGAATAAGAAAGATAATGCAAGATTAAGCACGCAACACAAGGATTATGTGGGAAACCTCATGGGGGATAATACCCACTATCAAGCCTTAAAAAAATTGATAATTATCCTATAATTTTATTACAAACATGATACTTTAGTTAAGTACCCACTTCACAAGGAGCACCAAACCCTAAAGATGGACAAGCACCTCCTACCTTAGATGTTGAGCACCCACAACAACACCCATAAAATTAGCATCTCCTAATATATGATTTTTTACCAATTTTATGGATATATGATTAATATCATCTTTCTTAAATCCTACACACTCTCTATATCCTTCACACCCTCTCAATGCATACAAAACCACCTTTTGGATCAATCTACATTTCATCACACATACTCAATCAAAA
>JARHVA010002305.1:755000-900000 GCA_037957365.1 Torreya grandis
AAATCATGTTACATATGTCATATATTTATATCATCAAGGATTACATCCATACTTCACCTACTTGAGTATGCCTTACATAAATACTTTACATATCTTGATCGTAATGAGTATACACTACATAAATACCTAAGCCATATCTTCATCTTGAGTATGCCATACCTACCTTATTATACTTGAGTATGCCCTAACAAATTTAACTAATTGAGTATGCCCCACATATCTTACCTACTTGAGCACATGACATACCTAACTGAATACCAGAGCCATATCTTGATCTTGAGTATTCCCTACCTAAATACCTCAACCATATCTTGATATTAATTATTCCCTACTTACATTACTATAATTGAGTAGTACCTATTTATTTTACTACTTGTGTATTCCTTACCTACTGATCTTTATTTCCCTATCTATGTGAGCATACCCCACCTAATTCAATATTCCCTACTTGATTGAATACCTAAGATCTGAATACCCATATCTAATCCTTAGCAAATTTATTTTACCTAATCCATATCCTAAATATGTGATACCCAATTGAATACCCAAGCCATATCTTGAAAGGAGTGTGGTAATTATCATGCTTCATAATCATTAAATGGATAATTATTGGATTAAGGGATAAAGGAGAGTGTTCATTATGAAGGGATGCTTGAAAATTAGGAGGGTAAATTATCATCTATATATAAAACAAAAGGGGGCATTGATTGCTCCATATCTTAGAAAGAGAATGGAAAAGGAAAGTGGCATTCCCACCTATATAGAGAAAGGAGTGACTAGGGGAGTTTATGTAAAAGGCTTTAAGGTGGATTCAAAGTGAATTTTTAAATAATTTATGGTTCTAGGGTAAGGGACTATGCATGATTTATGGTTTATTATTATTTTTGAAAGCTTGGTTATGAGATGGGAAACCTATCTATAACTTTGTGTTTTAATTGTGTTTTTTTTTTAAACATAACCATGTGCATTGTTTTAGATATAAACATTAAAAGAGTATAATTAAATGTTGAGTTACAAGTGGGGTTCAGATAACATTTATGTTTTATTTAAAATGTTATTTTATTATTATTTTAATGTTTACAGTCTAAAGGCCATATGACCATGATATTTGATCTGGGTCATTATGATCATTTTTAACTTATGATGAAAGTCTATGTTAGTTATGTGTTGTTAATTATTTGCATGATTTTTTGACTTTGGGTTAAGAATTATTTTTATTATTTGCATACATCATGAATTTTTAAATCTAGTTTAAATTTAAACATTTATATGAATGATTTCAGTTGTTATTATCATTACCAATTAGTGATAATGTATTGGGATCATTTTATCATGATTTTTCATTTGACCATGTTGGTCAACATTTAGCTAGTACTTTAAATTTATTCAATGATTTTTCTTTGATTGGTGTAGTTGATTTCAATTTTTCTAGTTGTGTGAATATGTTGCCTAACATGAGAACTTAAGTTGGGTTTTGATGTCTTTTTGGACATTTGTAAGTTTGATAAGTTTTTCATGAAAGTTTTGAGGATGTTTTGAGTATATAGTTTATTTCATTTCTCAAAAAAATAATTATGTCATTTAAGTTTATTTTACTTATATGGAAATATTTAAACAATGTTGTTTGTAATCGAGGTTACTAGTAATAATACAATTGCATTTGTTTTGGGTGTTGTACCTTGATCATTGATTGTGTCTTGCAAGTGTAATGCCATGGATTGAATTATTAGTCTTCAATCTTGGAATACTCTAAATGATATTCAATAATTATGAAACTATAATGGTGTTAGTGCTATTAAACATGAATTAAACAATCATGTCTTCATGTTTTCATCATTTGGTTTTGTTATGTTAATATCAATTAACACCATACCTTACTCACTTCTCTCATCTAGTTGGAATCACATCCAACTGATGGATGGGTTCGTTTGAGGGCACTTATGGTTGGGCTCATTAGAATTGGAGAGGTAGGCATTTGTAACATTGGACTGCATATGGAATATTATTTTTTGTATTTCTTATGGTTTAGTTATTTTGATAGTTGATTGTGCAGTGAATTGATTGATGAATGTATAATTAACTGTATTGATTATATTTAAGTGGTAATATGATATGTAATGTACTGTTATGCATAGAAAAGTAAAGCTTTTTAGAAATTATAAAAGAAAGGATGATATTTTAGTCATCAGATCATCCATTGTTGTTATTTTTTACATATGCATATGGGTAAGTTAAATGGAATATTTATTGGTTCATTAAACTAATAATAATAATGATTCGAATATTGTAAAATATTAATTATTATTGAATGTTTAATTGTCAAACCTTGAATGTGTTGAGGATTTGTTTGAAGGCATAATTTTCATTTGAAACTTATATTCTTATACCTAAATGGAATATGTTGATGAAATTTGAATAAATGGAACAAGTTCATTTAGTCATATCATATTATTAATATATATTCACAAAGCTTTTTAAATCTCATATGACTATTCAATATTATTAGTTTTCTAATCTTAGGTCAAAATAATTGAGCTAGTTGGATAATTTAAATAGTAATTGGTTGCTTTTGAAGTTTTATTTATAATATTTAATTTTGAGATACTATATGAGAATTGTGTTTGTTAAAGTGTACTAGACATTAGAAAGTGATATTTTGTATGTATAATGTATATTTGATATACCTAATGTGTAAATGAAGCTATTGAGATTACTTTGATTAACTTATAATTATTTTATCATTATGTTTATTAATTTTTTATGATGATATCATTTGATCAAGGACAAGTTGTGTTAATTGTCATTTTTATATACTTGTGATAAGTCTTTATTTGACTACATCAAAAACATAACACCTATGTTAAAGAGTTGAATTTATTGAGTTGATACTTAAAAGGTGTATAAATTCTATATCTTCTTAAGGATTATATATTAGAGACAATATTATTTGGAAACCATTATATTACTATTTAAAGTGATAGGATTGTTTTAGAACAACCTTATATAATTTTGGATTGTTGGAGTTGATCAATTATAACTAAGATTTAATTAATGTGATTAAAATATTATTCAAATGTTAAATATCATTTAGAAAAATAAATTTTAAATGGTTAAGTTACTGAAAGATCATATATTTTTATGGTTATTTCATTGAGGCATGATGTAATTTAGGAACACCTTATTCTTTTATGGAATTGGCTTAAGGAATAATAATAAATTAATCTATTTTATTATAAAGACATGGAACTGTAACAAGACAATGTGATGAGTTATAATAATTAATATGGAATTAATAAGTCTTCCTTGAAACGTAATAAAGATAAAAGATTCTAACATATAGTATTAAACATTTTTTATTTGATTGGTCTAAGGAACATTGACCCAAGTTAAAGTTTGATTCACTTAAATTGATAAGGTTAAATGTTAAACCTTATATAAGAACATTGAGATCCTTGAACTCATGTGTCCTAAAACAATGTTGTTTTATGTATATTTGTATAACCTATTAAGGTTTACTAAACTAAATAAGATCATTAAGTAGACATGTTTTGACTTGTACCTTAAGACTAACCCTATACTATAAAATCATAAGATGTTCCAAAGAATAACATAAACATGGTTTTTAAATAATCTTAAGAAGTTTAATCAATATGCTTATTCCTTTGACATAACCTCCATAAGCTACCTACCTACCTAAGGTATGTTAATCACATCCCTTGATTATTGTGAAATTTTTAATGTATTATAAAGATTTATGTTTATTTTGGAAAGAGTTCTTTCCATGACCATTTTTTGTTGCTTGTGAAATTGATATATATATATATATCTTAGGTAAGCTTAGTAATATGATTCTTCTATTGAATATATCTTACTTCATATATATTTTGTCTAATTTTTTTTAATTTAGCCATAGAGGTACTAGTTGTTTTATAGCCTATGAAAGTACTCAAACAAGTGTATAAGTTAGTGATGAACTTATTAGTAAGGACACATTGAAATACATGGATAGGCATACATGAGTGTCCCTACACTAACCCACTTACATCTAAATACTAAGTGGTTAAAAGGATTCCTAGTGAATTAATTGTTAAGTTATGGAATTGGTCTAGTTACTATGTTGGCTATGACACAATTATGTATCTCAATTCATATTTATGTAGTAAAATTTGATTAAATATTAGTACTATAGTTTTTTATATCAGTGTTATAAAAAAATCATGGTTTTTACACCTTGTTATCCCTCATAATCCATAATCACTTTTTCATCAATCCTAATCATTATTAATCACTCCCTCATTGGAGCTCATCATCTCCCATCATCCCTAATCAGTAACTCATTATAATTAGTCACTATATCATCATTTATCATCATCCCTCATCATACCTAATCAATAAACCCTAAACCCCATACCCCATAACCCATTTCCTAAACCCTAAACTATTCCATCATTATAATCCATTATTTTTATCTTCACATTGATCAAACATATACTTGAAATCCACTATGGGATGTGTGATCTGATCTAAAAACATCAAAAATATTCACATTCAGTTGAGATACAGTGGTAACCAAGTTTTGAATAAAAATACAAATCAAATCATCATAATGGAAATGGTGACAAATCATACCTTCCATCATAATTCCTACACAAGTGCGAAGAGTTAAGTTCAAGGATAAAATATGATAGATCAAATTTAGTGTCACAAATGCTAATAATGTATACTCACATCCCGAAACATTATTTAATAATAAATCACAAACATGAGAAGATCTAAAATGTTCTGACCATTTCACTCAACATTTATAACCCAAATATAAATCAAATAGCCCATCCATAGGCACTATGGAAAGAAGTTAAGTTTCACATCTAAACCATAAATAATAAACCCAAATCTTAATCCATAATCCCTAAGCCAAAACACTAAATACCAAACCCTAAATACTTTTAAGGGTTTGGATTTTATGGGCTAAGAATTTTAGTTTTTTATAGTAAGGATTTTGGGTTTTAATTTTAAGGGTTAAGTATTATATGGTTATATGGTATGGGATTAAGGGTTTATGGGTCAAGAGTTTGATGTTTAATGTTTAGATTTTTATGGTTTATGATTTTATATCTTAGGGTATTAGGTTTATGGCTTTAGTGTTTTAATTTTTTAACGTTTATGGTTTTATGTCTTAGGATTAGTATTTATGATTTATTCATTTAAAGGTTTGGGGTTTAGGTATTAGAGAAGTATAGGGTCTAGGATTCATGATTAAGGGTTAAAGGGTTTGTATTTCTAGGGTTTAGGGGCTTATAGTTTTAGGGTTTAATTTTTTAAGGTTTAGTTATTTTATTTATTTTTATCATTTAAGGATTTTAGGTTTATGGGGTTTGGGGTTTAGTATTTAGGTTTTAGGGTATTATAGTTTATGGGGTTTGGGTTTTAGGGATTAGGTTTTAGGATTTTAGGGTTTTATATTTTTATGTTTTGGGGGCTTAGGGAACTTATGGTTTAGATTTTTAAGGGTTTAAGGTTTAAGGGTTTAGGGTTTAGGGTATAAGGTTTTAATGTTTAAGGGTTTATGGGTATAGTTTCTTACATCTTAGGACTTGGGTCTTATGTTTTGTGTCTAGATTTAGTGTGTAGTGTCTAGTGTTTAGGGTTTATGGGTTTGGGATTTGGGATTTTAAGGTTTAAAATTTCTGGATTTAGGTGTTGGGTTTATGGTTTTAGGTTTGGTGTTTTAATTTTGGGTTTTTGGCGTTTATGCATTTATTTGTTTAGGGTTTAGGGTTAAGTTTAGGGTTTATAGTTTAGGAATAGGTTTCTTGTAACTTTTAAAACACATTAGGTATTATATTTATAAGGTTGCTAATAAATACCACCTATTACTAAGATAATGTCTATTATTTTTCATACAACCTTAGCTTATTAGGGTTCACAAGTAATAATTATATATTAAGAACCATTTCACGTGTGACTCTATTATCATAATGAAATTATAATCTCCCCTTGTCATGAATTATGTTAAATTATCATTATTTTCAATTCCTAAAATCCATTCTTATGTATAGTGGGTACTATGCTTAAATGTTGGACTTTATTAGCTAGATTATACCTAGTTCTAGATGTTGGTGATTGAATATCTATCTATATGGTGATCCACTATATTATGAATCTAGGGTACTAATGAATTTAAATCCATATCATTTAATGATCCATAAATATGGGAAATCAAGCATCCCACTAATAGTTTCCATTGATGGCTACATCTAGGATTGGCTCAACTTTGGAATTGGGTCACGAATATATTTCAAGGTCATCCTCTCAAATAGTAAATTAATTTACATAAGCCACTCTCATTCCATCCTCCACTATTACCATTCCAATAACTTTAGGACAAACAACATATGTTTTAGATATCACACCACCAAAGAATGATGTAAGCATTATAAGTTATGCTTAGCCCTCTCTCCACTTTCTTATCCAAATAAATGCCTGAATGTTACCATCAGGTATCAATAAACCTTATACTTATAAATATACCATTTAATAAGTTGAAGGAGGAGATATTATGTTTAACCAATGGGTAAAAGTGTCTTAAGATAGGCATAAGGATATTGATTTAACAATTTTAGGAATATTGATGTTTTATTCCTAATTTGGTTAAAGGGTTTGAGTTGTAAAATCACTAAAAAAATATGAAATAATTAAGCTACTTATTTGTGTAAATTATATTCAATTTTGACTCTTCTAAAAATAACAATAAGATGGAGAAAATAATACTTAACTAAAACCTAGCTGATAGGGTCTAAGATTCATTGTTCAAGACTAGGACACTATCATAAACTAAGATCTAATCTTCATTTTATCATTGGATAAGAGCACTAAAAAAAGATAGAAGTGGCACTGGTGTTGTAGTTCACCTCTACCATTGATTTCCTAAGGATATAATTTTTTTAGGTTTTATTGTCTAAGTCTATGTGGTCCTATAATTTACATAGATGGAAGTTTTTAGAGCTCCCTATAGAGTATATTTTCTCTTCAAACACTATACTCTATCATTTTTTGACCAATTTTGAGAAATATCAATGGTTATTGTGTGTAATATTCACTGAACATGTAACCACATCCCTTGTGTGGGCACACTACCTACATACCAATATTCCAAAGAGGGATCAATCCATATGTAGTTCTTTCACTTGATGTGATTTATGAAATTGAGTGTATGAAGATGAAAAAATGCTAATATAGATGTACTTGAGGTGTCTAGGGACTGGTGTAAGGATTTAAATAAGCTTGTAAGTATATTCATTGGCTATATATAGAGAATAAGGAAGATTTTTTGAGTAGTTTTGCTTGTATTCTTGCTTGCTTAGTGATATTTGCCAGCACATTCCAAATGATCTTTGAATGGGATTTTATAGGGATATATTGGCCATGGGTTGAATATAATTGCATTAGGTTGATATGAAGAAGGATGGGGAACCATAAGAAACTAACTATTGGGGCTGAGACTGCACTTGGATAGGAGCACTAAAAGTGGATAGGAGTGGTACCAATGTTATAGTACAAGTGTGGTGCTATTGTCTTGAGTTGATGGGGCTTACAGAGATGGATTAGTCATGAAATAAAGGGTTTGACTCAACTAAGATCATGTTTGGAAGGCTACAGATGACTGGGAATTAGTGAAAATAATCTTATGAGGGTCATGAGAGAAAGTAATAAGGACCTATGAGTTGGGTGTCATTATCCATACTCAAGTTACCAATTTTTGAATTTTATATGACTACATTTACCTACCCTTTATTCTAGTGATGCATTAAAGTGAAATACTGGGATAAAGGAAAAATAGAAATAGTACATAAACTTACCTATAAATGTGAAGGACTGAAGATGTATGATGCTAGGTGTGCATAGAGAGAGAATGCTATGAAGTAAAAATATGCAATAGAAAAGAAAGATTAGATTAGTTCTTACTAGATATACTATATCTAAAATAAGAATGGATAAATTTGGGTAAGAAAAAGGAATAGAAAGGAATGAATATACCTCACCAGGTACATGAACTAATACAAAACATTTTTTGATTTTGAGTAATGCTAGATGTGTGTTAAACTAAGAGTAATATCACAAATAGAGCTAAGTGCTTAATTCTCTGATAGTGGCTCAAGAATGCAAAGGATAGCCCTTTAGATCCATAGTCTCCCACTAAGTAAATTTAGGTGATCATGCATGTGTTAATCAGTGTTTGGACTATGTGTATAATCCATTTGAGTAGATTACTCAAGAATACAAAGGCTAGCTTGTCCTTTGGCTCCATCATTGCCTTGTGAAGTAAAGCTATGAACTCATATTGGTATGAAATTTGTGTCATATGAGATGGCTCCTAAAGCCCATTAATGCTCTATAATATAACAATGTTGGTGTGGATATCTAAATGTATGTTGGAAACTACGCCATTCTTGGCCACTTTGAAAGATGGAGATTAGGCTTGTTATAAAGCCACTCTGAAATTGGTGCACTAGGCTTATATGAAATCCACTCCAAAATGTGAAGGTTAGGCTTGTATGAAATCCACTCTAAAATGATGCCAACCACTTGTAGATGAAATAAGGCATGAAAATACTGAGAATGCTTAGGTAATGTAAAACTCAAAAATAAAATAGAACAAATGTGCCAGATACATTGCCCCTAATCATTGGTGTCTAAAATATGGATTTTGATTTAGAAGTTATACTAACTATCATATCTAAGACTAGAAGGGAGAGCCATCATGCCATGAATAATTCTCCCTATATTTATATTCTTTGAGTAAAATTATACTAAAAGCTACTGATTTTGAACTAGTTTGGCTATGAAAAATTGTAGTTAGACCTATTTTTTTGCTTGCTTTTGGAAAGTCTAGTTTTGTTCATGTTTAGCCAAGAGTTCTAAAAATAGACACTAGTGGCACCGGTGTTGTATTATAATCATGGAAGTATTATCCTAAGCCAAATGTGGTAATTTTTTTGACATTTTCACTATCTACCTAGTTTATTCTAACTATTTTGATATCTGGTTATTGTTCTGGGTGTTTTGAATACTAGATTTTTTACTATTAGGAGATCTAATCTTTGTGATAAAACCCTTGTTTGTTATCCCCTCTTTTGAGGGTAGGAATGAAGACCCTATAATGAATACCCTTAGAATAAATATCCATATAATATTGTAATGCTATAAAGATATATGATATAGCAATGATAATTGATAATATATCTCAAGATATAGTATGGTTAGTAATGAGAGATTGTTAGATAAGCAAGGGTATTACTAGATAGATATAACAATGTAATAACATGTGTAATGCACTAAACTAAAATTGGAAGTCTAACTAGTTTTTAGTTGTCATGGAGGGATGGAGCATGATGTCCATCATGGCATCCAAAAAAGCAAGAAAATGCAAGATGTGGACCATGGCATTGTAAACAATCGAAAAGAAATCAAGAAATAATCACACAAGGTTAGAAGCAAGAATCATAAATGGGTGGATAAAGGGCCAAAAAAACAAGTGACATGGGCACATGTCAATCAAACAAGAAGGTAAGCATACAAGGCATGTTAAAATGCCACATACACATTTAATTAAAACAAGAAAGGTTGGCATGGAAACCAAAATCACATAGAAGAGTAATGGGAAAGGACATTATCAAATGTCCTAAGACACACACATGCATAAAATCAAAGTACATTGCCAAATGTCCTAAGGCACACACATGACATAGAAGCAAAGGACATTGGTAAATGTCCTAAGGCACATATAAGAGACAATTAGGAACTAATAAATATAATCATATCTAGATATGCAAAAAAATGAGGGAAAGCATGTAAATACTACAAATATAATCACACCTAACTAATCAAAGCAAGAAGTGAAAGTGTGCCAAGACATGTTAGTACAAGACTAGGTATATGCTAAGAAATACATAAGTGTTATATACTAATGAGTGTCAATAGAGTAATATGTGTATGCTAGTAAATAATGTACATCAACATGATAAATAGAGTGTTAGGTGTAATAATGACATAACCCGGATGGTGTAGTCATGTATAAGATGCCCCTAGTGGGAAGATATATCGATGTATGTCTCAAATATAGAAGCAAGATGCCCCCTCAATAGGTAGAGTAAAGAAATTAAGGAGCTAAAAGTCACTGCACACACTCAAAAAAGATAAAGTGAAGCATGATAATGTAGATAAATTGACAAACAATAGAATAAAATAACAAATATAAGTCTAGCATAGTAGTAGTAATGTAAAGCATGGATGATGCATATAATTGAAATGTTTTTGGTGTTTTGGCATATTTGAATGGTTTTTTGTTTTTATATGTTGTATTATTTTAATAATTTTGATATATTATGAGGTATGTACAATCAATCACAAGAAGACTATGTAAAAGAATTTGAAAAGAAGATATGTACAATAAATCTTAAAAAGATTATGTACAAAGCAAGATAAGAAACTCTTTACAAGTAAGAAAAAAAACTATGTATAAGAAGTAATGAGAGGAGATGATATTAACCAATGAGTCTCATAGGAGACTCCCTATCATGGTGTTCTGTATTGAACAAAGGAATCATGCATGATTGTGAAGAATGAGGGAATGGCTAGGAATATGATTCTAAATATTCAGATCCATTATTGCTATCTTAGAAATTATAATAACATATATTGTTCCATTCATGATTATCATCTTTAGTTTGAACCAATGGAATGATATTGTTGAATTTTGTTGTATATGGATCTTTTACATTGATAAATTGTGTCTATGAATTATTTGACTTAGGATGTTCAATAAATCTCAAACCTTGGTGACAAACATTATCCACTGCTAGAATAGGATTAGTGATGCCTTGAGCATGCTTTCCCAACTCTTGACCTTACAAATCAAATTGTTTTAGATATTTTTGACCAAACCCATACTAATTTTAAGGTTGAGAATCATTTTGGAGAGGTAGATATACATACTTTTAGTGCTTTACCTATGCTTATGTTACTATTTATTACTCTAATTTTTATTTTTGATCATTTTGTTGTTTTGTGTTATGCTTTGGTAACCACTTTTGTACTATTTCTTAGTTTGACCCTTTATGAATGTGTTCTTGTGTCAGTGTGGATTGCTTGACTGATTTATCATGTGTATGGTCCTCATTAGAAATTATTTGTTATATATGTTTTGTCAATGCCAAACATGAATTTGTGTGATGCCCATGCATTCTATGATATGCACAGTAATATCTTGATCTTCTCACTAGATGTAGAGAAGGTAGTTTGATCAACTTATATTTAATAATTTTCCTTAGTACCTCACTTGAAATATTATTTGATCTTTGAATACTTTTTGAATCGCTAGTTGTATTTTTATTTTGTTGTTATTTCTTGTTTTGATATGTAACATTACATGCAACTAGTTGACTAGGTGAAGGTGCATATGTATGACTGACACTAGGTTGCCTTTGAGGATTTTGTATTATAATATGATTTTCCAATGTTGTGATATTTTCATGTAATAGCTAATTATGTGTTTTGAAATCTGAAGTTAACTTGCTCATACTAGTGATTTGATCCCTTAGATTCTCACAAGTGCAAACCCTAGTTGCTTTAGATAGAACATGTAAGCACATATGTTGAAGAGTTTTTGAAGATGCTATAGGATGAATATATGCATTAGAAATAATAGTATGGAACTACCTCACCTTTTGGAGGGGTGATAGCATGGACCTAATTAGAGTGAAAGTAGCTATCACCCTCTTCAGAAAGAGGAGGAGAAGGAAGCTATTTCCTATGCATAAGATATGACATTGAAACATGATAGGTGGTTGTTAGCATATACAATGGATCCTCTAAGTATGTAAGTATTTTATTCTTCACTAAATTACACATAATAGAGAGATAACACGATAAATAAGTCATTAGAGTTAGAATTTGTATAACAATATGATTTTAAAGGATATTCCACATGAGAGATAACAAACAAAGGATAGAGAGCATGGAATTGTTCATGAATGCATAAATTTTTTTCACATGTGCTATGATATTTATAATATGTGTATCAAGATAAACTTTAAGATTTTTCCACATGAGAGATATAAAGTAAAGAGTAGAAATAATGAAGATGTACAAGAATTCATAATAAATTGTGACATGTGCTATGACACTCTTAATTTATTTAGCATGATAAACTTGAAGAGTTTTCAATATGGGAGATAGAAAGTACGTAATGAAAACTTGTATTAAAGACAAGTAAACTTTGATTTGAAGGAGAAGGAGCTTACTATGTTTAACAATAATTTTTGTAATATCATCCTAGCTTAGGAAAAGTAATCACAAAATGCAAAGAATGAAACTTTATATTAACATATGGTAAAAATCATAATTCATGAACATGATAGGACCATGTATGGTATCCTTATTATTTGCTAAAAGTGCAAGAAATATTTGAAAATAAGCAAGATCCATTTTTGAAATTTGATTTTAGATGTAAGGTGATACCTCAAGGAGAAAATATGAACTAGTATATGTAGCTAGGGGTTTAAAGATGATTAATTTTAAAATTATTATAAATTTTTGAATTTTAAAGTGAATTTTTGAGTTAGGTATGCAAGTAAAAAAATTAAAAAAATTATTGGAAAATTTGTGATTTAATGGGACCTAGAATATGCCACTAGGGTTTTGAAAAATAATTATTTTTAAAAATTACTATTGAATTTTGAAAATTTAGGTGAATTTCTAATTTTAATATGCTAGTAGAAAATCAATAAATTTTTATAAAATTACTAAGAAAATATTCGGACCTAGTATGGACAACTAGGGTTTAAAAGAAAATTATTTTAAAAATTACTATGAAATTTTAAAATTTAATGATAATTTTTTATTTTATTATACATGTAAAAAATCATAAAAATATAATAAAAATAACTAATAAATTTTCCCTAAGGTTTCTATAATTTTTATGTGCAATCAAAGTAAGTCATATTCACTAAATAATTTAACAATTTTTTGAATATTGGTGTTTTATTGTTAATTTAGTTAAAGGGTATGAGTAGTAAAATTATTAAATAAAGATGCAATAATTAAGATACTAATTTGTGTAAATTATATTACAATTATGAATTTTCTATAAATAGTAATAAGATGAATATAATAAGACTTAACTAGAAACTAGTTGATATGGCTGAGACATGGTCTGAGATTCACTATGCAGGACTAGGACACTATCACAAACTAAGATATAACCTTCATTTAATGATAGGATAGGAGTTCCAAAAGTGGGTAGGAGTGGTACCAGTACTGTAGTCTACCTCTATTTCTATTATCCTTATTATTTGAGATTTATAAGTTTTTTGTACCAAGTCTAAGTGACCTTGCTTGTGAAGTTTTAGTAGGTGGAAATCTCTAGAGCTCCATGTACAAAATATTTCCTCTTCAAAAATTTTAAGAAGTTATACTTTGACCAATTTTGAGAAAGAGGAGTGGGGGGTAGTGTGTGTAAGATTCATTGAATGTGTGTCCACACCCCTTGTGTGGGTACACTACTTACATACCAATACTTTGAAGAGGGATCAAGACATATGTAGTTATTTCACTTGATGTGCTTTGTGAAATTGACTATATGAAGATAGAAAATTGCTAAAATAGATGTAATTGAGGTGGTTAGGGATTGGTGTAAGGATATAAATAAGCTTGTATGTGTATTATATGGTTATATACAGAGAATAAGGAATATTTTTTGAGTAGTCTTGTTTGTATTCTTGCTTGCTTAGTGATATTTACCAACCCTTTCCAAATGATATTTGAATGGGTTCTCATAGGGAGATATTGGTCATGGGTTAAATGTACTCACATTAGGATGACAAAAAGAAGGATGGGGAACCAAAAGAAATTGACATTTGGGGTCAAAAATGCACTTGCATAAGAGTACCAAAAGAAGACATGAGTGGCACCAACACTATATTTTAAGTTTGGTGCTATTGTTATGAGTTGATGGGGATTAGGGGGATGGATTAGTCAAGAAATAAGGGGTATGAATTAGTTGTGATCCAGTCTAGAAGGTTATGGATGACTAGGAATTAGTGAAAAGATGCCTACGAGGGTCATATTCACTTGTTTATATGTAGTTATTTCATTAAGGTCGAATTACCTTCACTGCAGATATCTTTCAAGCATGTCCTAGATGATCATGACTATCGAGTAGCTCACTTGTAGGAGCTAGAAATGATTGATGAAAAATGCATAGTTACATTCAATAATCCTCAATCATATCAAAATTGACTCAAAGGCCACTATAATTAATGTGTCAATTATAGAATATTTAAACTTGGTGATCTTATTCTTAAAGAAAACGAAAAGAATACCAAATTTGAGAAGAAGCATAAAGGTAAAATTCAAACCAAACTAGATAGGACCTTTCATCATTACTATATACTATGTATCAAGAGCATATAGGCTTGCCACACCAAGTACCATAGTGTGGTACTATCGAGTACCATAAACAAGTGAATATGAAGTGGTTCCAATGGGTGTATGATGATTAGTATGGTATGCCAAAAGGGTAGGGAATATCTATAGGTGCCAATCATAATTGGCATTATTGACAATCTTTTTGAGAATATTGACAATGGTTTTGTTTGATGCTTTAGCCTGGCTATTACCTTGAGGGTAATATGTTTTAGAAAAATGTTGTGTGGTTTTATATTTAGTATATATCTTTTCAACATCCCTTGTTCTTGAATGATACTCTATTATCAAATATAATTTTGGAGGGGATACCATTGTGGAAAATGAGATTTTTGAAGATGAACATGGAAATTTGCTTTCTAGTCACATAGTGAGGGGTATAGCTTCAACCCACTTAGTGAAATACTCAATAGTGATAAGGATATGTTTATGGCCATTATATGAAGTGGGGTTCATTTTCGTAATGAGTTCAAGTCCCATGTAGAAAATGGCCATGGGGTTAACATTAGTTTTAGAGTTTGTGTTGGGGCATTAATCAAATTAGCATGTCGTTGACATTTGTCACACTTTTTTACACATACAATTGCATCTATGTCCATCATGGTCCAATAATAACTAGTACATAAGAGATTTTTAGATAGGACTTCCCTGATAGAATAAGCTCCACATACTCCTTCATGAAATTCTCTCAATGTTAGTGTAGACTCTGTCAAAGTTATATAATGAAGCAGAGTTCCATCAAAACTATGGTGGTAAAGGGTGGATCTAAGTAGAGTATAATGAGTAAAATGATGAATAAAGGCTTTGGTTTGTTTTCAAGATAGGTTAGGTGGTAAAATTTGGTCATGAAGATATTTGTAAAGGTCTGAGTACTAGACAGAATTAGGACTAATAATATCATAAATCATTACAATGGTTGAAGGTTCATGAGCTGGAATGAACAAATTATCAATAAGGAATTGATATTCTCTAGCTTTGTCTATTTGTCAAATTAGAGAGTCGATAGTAGTTATGGCATCTGTATTTCTATTACTAGCCCTTGGTATATGCTCAAATTAGATATTTGCAATTTTGTATTTTGGGGTATGAACCATAGCCTTATATGGAACAATCTTATCATCTTTGGTGTTGAAATGGTCTATGACCTGATTGACAATTAATTGAGAATCACCATAAACTTAGAGATGAGATATGTTCCAGTGTACAACCTATCAAAGTTCAATAACAAGTGCTTCATACTTAGCCATGTGTTTTGTACAAGAAAAACTAATTTTGAATGATTTAGGGATTAGATCCCCTTGTGGTGTAATAAATGAGAGGCCTACCCCTTATCCATGTGTAGTAAATGAACTATAAAAATATAGATTATATTGATACTCATCAAGAGGTGTGTCAATGATGGTCATTATGGATTAAAAAGGAAAATAAATTGTGAGTGGATTTGTGTCTATAAGAGGTGCTTCAATAAGTTGATCTGTAAGGACCTATCCTTTGATTGTTTTCTAATTGACATACTCTATGCCAAACTCACTAAGAGGCATCATCCATTTAGCCATTATACCCTGTAAATCTATTTTATATAGTTGATACTTGAGTGGATATACTTTTAAAATGACCATGGTCTTATTATTCAACATGTAATGGCATAGTTTTTGAGCTATGAAGACCATGGCTAGACAAGCTTTTTCAATAGGCACATAGTTGTGTTCATATGTGACCAAGGTATGAATTAATTTGTATACTACATGATCTTTTCTATTATTTTCATGTTGAGATAAAATTTCCCACAAGGAATTGTTGATAGTTGATAGATAGAATAAGAATGGCCTTTCTAGCATAAGAGGTAATAAAATAGGTGTATTAACTAGATAATCTTTGAGTTGTTGAAAATTTGTTTGGTGGTTGTCATCCTAGTGAAATGTAAATACCTTCTTTATAAGATGTGTAAATAGATCACACTTTTTTGATAAATAAGAGATGAAGCATTGGATTGACTGGATCTTGCCTTCCAAACTATGAAGTTGCTTAAAATTGGTTTGTCATTGCATCTCAGTTATAGCATGGACTTTGGCTGGACTGACTTCAATGCCTTTATGAGACATGATGAAGCTAATTAATTTTATTGAGGTTACACCAAACACACATTTTTTTGATTGAGTCTAACTTTGCACTCTTACAATCTTTCAAATATCCTATGTAGTACTACTAGATGGTCAGTCCTAGTTTTGGATTTTCCTAATATGTCATCAACATAGTCTTCAATAATATCATGAATCATATCATGGAATATGATAGTCATGGCCCTTTGATATGTATATATATCATTATTAATACCAAATATAATTATCTGATAATAAAATATTCCCCATGGAGTAGTGAATGATATTTTATGTTGGTCTTCTGGGGCTATTCTGATCTAGTTATATCTTGAAAAGCCATCAATGAGTGAAAGCATTTCAGAACCTATCATGGAGTTTATGATCATTTCAATATTAGGTAATGAAAAGTCATCCTTAGGATAATTTTTATTTGTCTTAGAAATTAGTATATATTATGATTCTTTTAATCTTTTTGCTAATAAGTCAACATTAGATGTCCATTTTAAGTAGTTAATGGACCAGATATTCTTGCTCCTAAGAGTTTTTTCAACTCTTTCTTTACCAAGATAGAAATTAGAGGATGCATCTTATGCAAATTTTATTTCATTGGTTTTGCATCAGGATTGACCATAAGGTGGTGCAGAACCAAGTTAGGGTCTAAACTTGACATTTCAAAATAAGCCCATGCAAAGATATCTACAAATTCTCTCAATAAAGCTATAAAGACTTCATGTTCCTCATTAGTGAGGGTCATGCTTAATTTTTGAATTTTTGTGTCCAATGAAGTCTTGATGTTTACCTCTATTTTATCTTTGATTAGAAGAATCAAACCATATTCTAGGATAGAAGGTAAAGACTTGAACTATTAGACTATATTAGGGTCCTCTATTAGGACTTGCTCTTCAACATCTCCTTAGCATGATGAATCTAAGTCCCCTAATGGGAGATATAGCCATGTGATAAAAATATTCAAAAATTCTTGAATAATTTGATAAGAAACTTGTTATTATGCAAAACTAAACTTAGATCCATAGGTAAGTTCATCATTGGTAGTCTCTTAGTCTAAATTTAAAGAAGAATGAACACCCCCATCTAATGATATCTAAAACAAGTTTTCACCACTAGACTAGCCTTTATCTTTACTTTTTACCTATTCAAAAAGTGCCTCAAAGAGGTTTTAAATTTAGGACCTCAATGTTTTATTTTTATTTTTCGGTTAAGGGTGTTCACCTGCTCTCCAAAATAAGCTTCAAGATCTAATGTAATTGAGATTCCTAATTTATGATCTCCCAATAGAATGTTGTCTCTAAGGACTAAAATGTCATAGAATTATTCATCATTCTAAAACTCATCAGTCAGTAAATTAGATTCTTATTGGTTCCAATCTATTAACTAGGGATAGTATAATGGAAATGGGTTGTGATGAATTACTAGGGTAAGGGTAAAAATAATATTATTATTGAATAGGTTAGCCTGAGCTAGGTCATCAAAGGTGAGGTTATGATTAGACTCAATTTCATTATCAGCATCATCATCACTAGCCACTGATGGTATAACTCAAATAAGATATGTGGGGTAACCTCTAGGTAGTTCAAACACAAGTCCATATGGTATTTTGTACTTAGTCATGGAAATTGGCTTAATGGTTCCTTATTGATTCAGTTTGAGGCCTTTTTATTCATAATCATGATGTTTCATGATCTTATTGGGAATATGATACTTGGTGCTCTTATAACAATCAACCAATTTGTCATTGTATAACCATGATTCATCTCCTTTGAGAGGGTCTTGTTCATGGCTAGATGCCGATATGAATGCCACTGGTCTTAGATTATGAAGTTTATATTTACCTTTTTGCTGCCAATGCATGTGTGGGGTGACTTTACGTCTTCCAAAGGTCTTGGGATATTAAGGAAGATTAATAATATGAAAGGTAGCATGGGTCACATACTCCCTTGGGCCATTAGCTAAAATGGTAAAATGATTAGAAGTTTTAATAGGAAACATGTGGGAAAGATAATCCAAGGTATTAGGATGTATGTAATTATACTCTAGAGAATCAATAAGTATGGCCTTTCATTTATCCTTCTTGGAACATGGATTCATGCCATAGTGGTAATTATAGCTTTGAAACTTAGCCTCAAGATGTTTGCAATGCTCATATGGGTACATATCTCCTAGAATATTTACTTCCATCCTTCAGTGGGAGTTCTTGATACATTGGTGCAATGTTGATGGGACTACAGGAATCTCATTTAACCAAGGCCTACCTAGAAGCATATTATATGATAAATCAATATCAAGCATATGTAAAAGTGTATCTTGGGTCAAAGGCCCAATGATAATTGGTAAGCTAATAGTGCCTTGTGATTCTCTCTCATAATTATCATAAGCTTTGATAGTTATTATTTATGGCTGGAGATCTGCCATTGTGTACCTAAGAAGTTTGATGATATTTAGAGACACTATGTTGAGGCTTGAACCATTATCTATAAGGACATATTTTAATTTATTCCACTTTATATAAACTTCTATGTATAATGGATTATTATGGAGTGGGCCAAGGGAAGACATATCACTATGGTTTAATGTGACTTGTTGGGTTGGAGCTAGATGTGTACCCAAATTTTGAAATTTATCATGGGATATGTTGTCATAAATAGTGGATTGGATTAAAAACTCATTCAAAATGTTCTTATGGATTGTTGACATTTTTAGAAAATCTAAAATAGAAATTTATGATGGTATCTTCTATAATTGTTACACACTATCAAACATCTTATTTTGTTTAATAGTGAATGGTTTATTCTAAGGTTGAACAGTTGGTTGCATAATAGGTAAAGTGGTAGATGGTTGTGGACCTAGGATAGTAATATTTGACCTCTAAGTTGTGATTGCATAATTGAGATTAGATTCTAGATAATAATTACTAACAAATGTTGGGAATGGTGTGGGACTAGATAAGACAGGTCTCAGTTGCTCATGCACTTGTATGTGGTCATGTGGCAAGGGCAGGTTATCAATATATGGTCCACAAATTAGAGTATCAATTTTATAGTTTGCTTATGTCTAATCCTAGGTCAAATAAGGATTATTAATGTAATTTGGCTAAGTGGTATTACTTATCAATTGTATAGATTTATTAGTTCTCGGTCTAAGATTAAGGGAGATGATATTAATGTTACCTCCTATAATATGACCTAAAAATCTATTGTAGTTATGTGCAACTACATGGTAAGTTTGTTGGTTATTACTATTTTGACCTTAGTTTTGTTCATTGTTCTAATGTTCTGGGTTCTTTTGTTTATTCTATTGATTCAACTAGTTCAACCTTTGATTTTGATACTATTGATTTTGTTGTTGCATCGACTGGTGTTGTTGTTGTTAGCACTGATTATTATGTTGTTCTCATGTGTTATATTAGGGAAAGGGGTTTTGATAAATCCCAAGAGTTTGATGGAGGTATAAATACCATTATATAATGTTATTTCCCCATTCTCTAACATATTCTCAATCAAATGCTTTATTTGCACACATATTCATATATTATGCCCATTGACTTGATGATGATCACAAAATTCATTTTCATGGTACCAATTAGGATAAAGAATGCCTTATGGATAATGCTTTAGTATAGGCCAATTATTAGATTATTGGTGACAAGTTTGTGAAATACAGATTCAATAAGCTCTCCTATGTCACTAAAGACACAACACATGCATAGTTTTCATTAGAGGAGTGGTTTATAATGGTAAAGGTTTTTTGTATTTGTTGCATGGGTCTTGGTTATTATGCTTTCAATATTGGTTCTATATGTTTTTGGGTAGGATTAAGCTTAAAAGGTGGTGTAGTTGATGTTTACACTTTTTGGACATGATGTGACTTGGTTACTCCATTACCCACAACATTCTTATTGCTATTGAATTACTTTGGTCTATCTTGGTTATTGGCATGTGCTATTAGTTATGCTGACACTTGGATTGGATGTTGGTTTTTTCCACTTCTCTAATTGGTACTTTGATTTTGATTAGTTGACATAAGCTTGATGATCCCTTTATTAATAAGGGCTAGCTCAATCAACAATCCTTTGTAGATGATCTCCTTGAAAGTATGTGCACCTGGTAATTCCAGATGATAAGCTATCTCACTATGAAAATTTTTAGTAAAAATAGTGTCTAATTATTTATCTGGTAAACTATGGGTAAATCAGCTTGTAAGGGATCTCCATCATTATAGATAGCTTGCAAAACTCTCACTAGTCTTTTCTTTTTCTTGTGTTAAGTCAACTAATGAAATCTCATGTTCAAGATTATAGGAAAAGTGTTGCATAAACTTATCAAAAAGATCATAAAAATCTATTACTAAATTCTTGGGAAAATTTAAAAACCACTCCAAGGCTTTTCCAACCAAGCTCCTTGGAAATAACAACAAAAGGTGTATGTGATTATATGTCACTAGTTGACCTGCAATAAAGAACTTGGTTAAATGGGCCTTAGGGTTATCTTTTCATTTTTATTTACAAAATTTTGGAGGTTTTTATCTTGGAGTAAATGGTATCTAAAAGTACTCCATGTTGAATGGATAAGAACACACATCATCCAACTTAAAAAATTTAGTCTATTTTCCAACTTGAATGGCAACAATTGTATCCTTCATCTGTTGCAATTCTTGGGATAGGAAATTGGAAGGAACATTGGTTTGAGGGAGAATATTGGTTTAGGTAGATGGTTTGGAGGTCACAATTTGAAAACTTTAACCAAGGTATGAAAGAGATATCTATTAGGGTATATTGGTTTGGTTGGGAAATAGACCAAGAATATGCATATGTGGATCAGGATGCACTTGAAATTGCACATTTAGTTGTGAAATATTCTAGTTTGGTTTACATATGAAGATTTGACTTGCAGGATTTTATGGTTGGGATGGAGATATATAACTATACTATTCCTTTTGTGGTTGAAAAGGGACATGTTGTTAACTAATCAAACCTTGTTATTGAGTGGGAACTTGTAGACTAAGACCCTGTCTCTAAACTTGTAGCACATTTTAAACTGATTGTTGTCAAGTAAGTACTTGAGAAACATGGGAACCTCCTTGTTTCATGAATCTTTGTTGGAAATTAAAATCATTTTGAAGATTCAACATCTGTCACTAACTAATATTTACATTTTGTTGGCTAGTCATCATTTGGTTTTGGATTGGTACACTAGTCTATGACTGAGGAAGTGTATTTGCCACTACTTGATGAGGTAGAACATTAATTTCCTCTTGTTGAGGTGGTAATATATTCAACCTATATTGTGTGGGTACATTATATTTTGCCTAATATTATGGAATAATACTCATCCCTTGTTGAGGAAGAGTAAGATTCATCACATTATATTGTTAAGGTGTGATATTAGGTGTCATTTGACTACCTAATTCTATTAATTGCATGGTTGATGAAGAAGATGGGTGATGTTGGGATTTATAAAATCCTACTCCCTAGTATGATAGTGCACTCATGGTATTAACTATAGGCACATGTTGTTGACTATTTGTTTGTACATTAGTACCACTTTGATTTGGATTGGGCATTGCTTGCACATTGACCACTATATTTTGCTCATTTTTCTATATAAAATAAAAAGACACTTCCTCAATAATGGGAATATGTAGAAATTTATCTATTTAAGTGTTTTGCACAAATGGGTTTGAACTCTGATTGTCTTGACCATTTAAATCTCTTAGAACTCCTATTGAAGGAACTAAGTCAATAAGAGGCCTACTCACCATGGTCATCTGATTGAAATTATGTGATATATTTAGGTAGGTTTGATATGTCATCTGCATTTGGTTAAAGTGGTATTTCATGAGATGTTTTCCTCCATTAGGCATATTAGGATCTTGATATTTTGGTTGGACTAGAGCCAAAGGATTTCTATAAAAATCTTGTTGATCACAATTATGTTGTGGGTCACTCTTACCAGGGTTAGTAAATTCTCCTAATGGAACTCTATTGGAAACTTGGCCCCTAGATCTATGGCTCTAACCAAAATATCATCTTTATTCTCTAATAAATAATTCTCAAACAAAAATGGATCATATTTGTAAGGCCTATTAGTAGAGCTTGACTATTGAAGCACTAGTTTGTTAGTTTTCATTATTATAACTAGGTATTATGCAGTTTGTTCTTAATATTATTTTGAATAAGGTGGTGTATTAACCAAATAGTTAGCCAATAGATCTTGAATTTGTGCCCCTAAGTAAGTATTATAAGAAGGATAAGGATCTATCTCATAAGTAATATTATTTGTGTAGGGGTCTTGCACCATTTCTTCCTACACAACCACATTACTAATCCCCAGATTGTACATGAGTCCACTATGAGTGTAGGAATACATGATAGGATCCATTGTAAATGCTTTTTTATATAAAGGGAAGAGAGTTCTAAAAAATATAAAAGGACAATGGCTAAAAAGATGATGTTCAAACTTGGTTTATATTTGTCAAAAGGATCAAAAGGTTTATACAAATATTTGTGATAACACAAGCTAATGTTAAGTGTCTAACATTACAAATCTTACACAAAAATATTAAATAAATAGACTAAAAATTGAAATACCAAAATCTAATATCAAAGTGTTTCAAATCAGTCTAATCTAGGAAATTAAAAATTGCTAAATCTTTTGGCCAAATGTGATTTTAAAAGCTAGGCTGAAACAAGACATGTGTTACAACTCTTGGCCAAATGGCATCAAATTCTAGACTTTAAAAATAGATGAAAATTTTAATCTAACAAATTTGAAACACTTCTAACAAACATTAGGAATTTTATTCTTGGACATGGACTCGATCAAATGGGTATAAGGTATGAATCAAAAGGCACATGAGAGATAATTTATTTTCTCACAAATAATAGTATAAAACTTGGTTCTTTTAACAAATAAGCTAAACAAAAGTGGATGATGTAAATATGATATATAAAGGTTCACAAAAGTATACTTGGATTAGTTTGAAAATTTAGGAATAAATTTGAAATCTATGAAAGAGGGGCCCATAAAACAATATCTAATTTTTTTTGGGTAGCATAACAACACTAGACTACCTAAGAGATGTGACAAAATGCTTATTTTAAAAAAACTCTAAGGAAAAGATAATATCTCACAAATTTGATAGCATAACACTAACTTTATGGACTCAAAATGGTATGGTGCATATGTTTAAAGTGCAAGTGTTTAGCATAAAATGACTTAAGTCTATCAAGTGGTGATAACAATCATGAGTCTTAAACGGCCTTTAACCCAAATTGGAAATTGAACTTAATTTCTCTCAAGTTTAGTGAAAATGGTAAACCAATCAACACATCAACCTTATGAAATTATAAAGGTGCAATTTCAAATTTAGATTATATATTAAGGATTTAAACAACTTTGACAAAGGTCTAGACTCAATTGGATAGCATAATTGTACCAAAGTGGATGATATGACTACAAGTTTTAGAGAACTTTGAAAAAGTTAAATTGATGATTTCACATAGGTAACATAACACCTCTTTGTTCAATATAAAATTAGTACCATGTTTTTTGTGTTGTATAATTTTTTTACACCAAGTTTTGACTCCAAACAAGATTTTAATCTAGGACAAAACCAACTAATTAATCACTTTTAGATTCTAAACTAACAAAGTTGCTTGGTATTATTGAAATCTATCAATATATGTCATTTGAGAGGATTTTAAATGTTCATCCAAAATTAAATATACATTATATAGTAGGATTTTTACACCACCCTTCTCTCAAATGACAGTACTATGACATGGACATTAAGGCACACCTTGCACCAACAATACTTTCATGGCAAGTGGGGATTTGTCTAAGATCTATAAGTTTATGAATGTTTTATGAGAATAAATTGCATAATGAATTTCACATCAAATAATGAAAAATAAAAGCACAAATTTTAAGTATGTATCACTTGGATTATTTCAAAAAGGTATAGTCCATTTTTCAACCACTACATCTTGTTGTTCATTTAGTGTAGTGTGATGTCCAAAGTGCCACTACGTCCCATGTGAAACTCTAATATGGAGCCAAATGAAGTTAGTGCTGGGAGGTGAAACTTTGGGTCAAATATTCCCTAATGACATCCCCTTTTCAATCCAAGTTTACATGAAATAAATGAAGCATAAAATAGAAAGACTTTCGGGTCGTTGTCAAGGTCACCCAATACTTTTGAGTTTTTTTGGGAAGTGCTTTAGATGACATTCTTTCTATGCCTTGGACTAGGAAATTTGAAAATAAGAAAAGATATTTTTATTCCAACGGTTTCCTAAAGGGTAAAAATGGAAGAGCATACATGAAACATCCTTGTATTTTGAAAAAACAAAGTGATAATTAAAACAAGTAGTGAACACAAAAGCTTTGAAAGATGAGTTCATTTTTAAGCCCCAAATCGAAAGGTGTGGTGGTGTTATTTTGACCCTTTGGTAATAAGTTGTAACTTTGAAAACCTAAATTATGAAAACATTGACTTAACCACCTAAATGTTTCATTAAGCACCAAAAACAATTTTCCTAATTCATTTTAAAAGCATATCAAAGATGTCTTAATACCATGGTTTAACAAATTCCAAGTCTGCTGATTACCTATCTACCCTTAAGGCATCATCACAAACAAATAGGTAATGTTATAAAATGTTACCACAAATATAAAAAAATATATTAAATATATTAAATATATGAAAAACTACAAACAACAAATTAGAAGGCTAAAAATGAAACATAACACATAACACATAAAAGCTTGCATATAAAATATAAAAACCTATAGTTAGTATTTTTAACATAACTTTTAAAATATAGATAATTTTGATACAAAATTTGTATAGGATGTCAATAACTATATATTGCACATCTATGAAAAATTTAACGTCCAAAAAATTAATACAAAAAAGTTTTCAACTCTGTTCTAACCATTTTTACTAGAAAAATAAAAAACATAAAATGACAGTTACTAAAATAGATATAACTTATGAAATATAAATAGTTATTTTGCAAAAGTTTTAAATAATATAAATTACATATTTATATATATTAATACAAAAATTTGTACAAATTTTTGTATTAAATAAAAATTTATGAATTTGTTATTGGTTGTTTTCACTCAAAGCAAAAACAATAAAAAAAGAATTAAAACTATGAAATACAAAAAAGTTTATGGGTTACGCTCTCATGAAGATAGTCCCACCAGGTGTACCATTATGTGAAATATGAATTTGACTCAAGATATGTGTTAGTATATTTTTAGTGACAAAATAAAATCAAATGGAAAAACCAACACAATAGCTAGCATACATCTCTAGGCCTAATTACTAAGGAGAGCTTAGTGAGGGAAAGCCATTTGAGAACACAACTAAAAATAGAAAGAAATAAGAAATATGAAAACAAAACACTAATTTCATACCAAATACTTGATTTCTCCAAAATTCTCCTACTTTGGCTTACTTGGCTTGTACTTCAAGACATAATCTTCAATAGAGTGTCATTACCTTCATCTCCTCTTTGCCCCTTTGGCTTTGGCTTGGCTTGGATAAAAAATTTGAAATTATAAAAATAAGATGCAATGATTATTGAATTCGTTTGGGAATTATAATTTTGGCATAAAATAAATTAAAATTTAATATGCAAGGCCTCCTATTTATAGATTTTTGGAATGGTTTGAGGATCAACCATGATCATCCATCTCAAGATTGAGATGTGTGGCCATGATTAAATCCAAATATAAAATTAATTATATAAATATATCCATTAATATTTGGGATAGAGGGGTATTTAAAAGGCATGAAGGGTCTTAATGAGGCATGGTAGACCTATAATTTTGATATTTTATGCATTTATGGCTTATGCATGCCATCTCATATGATTATGTCAATTGATGATGCAGTTAATATAAATCAATTTCTAATAAAAATTTATTCAACAAGTTTCATGGAAAATTAAATTAAGGGCTTAATTTGGTTTAATTATCCTAAAACATGAATAGTTAACCTTAGTGTAAATTTTAGCTCTTGATGCACAAATTAATCAAATTGGTCAAAATGTCTTATTATTTCTCCAAAATTTGATTGGATTGGACTTAGAAGTTAATTTCAAATTAATTTAATCCATTATCCCATTTATGATTTTACCAACACTAAATAACAAAGTCACATGTCTTGTGTAAGAGATTTGATAAAAAAGAGCAATCTAGAGCACCCACATGCACAATTAGAATTTTGACTCAAAATGATCTGATCAAAGTTAGTTGGCCCATAAATTACATTAACTCATTTAATGATACTCAATCCAAAATTAGCACTTCAATATATAAATTTCAACTCATTTGCATTTAGTGTTTTTAGGCCAAAATGTGCACTTTAGATGGAAATTGGTCAAAAGCTTGGTTGGAGGTCATTGGTGGCAATATTTAGGTGTCTACACATTAAAACCCAAACCTTAAACATTAACACCTTAAAATATAAAATTATAAACCTTAAAACCTTATAACATAGATAGTAAACACTAAAATAAAAACTGTAAACCCTACACTCTACAATCCTAAAGCCCAAACCCTTAAAACCTAAACCCTAAATCCCACAAACCCCAAAATCTTAACCCCTAAAACATTAAACAATAACCTTGACTCCAATACCTAATCCTAAACCCTAAATTAAAAACATTTGAACCCTAAAAACATAAATAATAAAATTTAAACCCTAACCCATCCTCTTTAAAACCCTAGACCCTAAGCCCTAAAAACCAAAACCTAAAATAGTAAATCATAACCTCTAACCCATAAGCCCTACTCCCTACCCCTAACCCTTACCCTTAACCTATAATCCCAATCCATAAAGTCTAAGATATAAATTTTAGACTCTAAAACACTTAAACTTGAAACCTTTAAACCCAAATCCCTAACCTCTATCTCTTAACCCCAAGACCTCTTAACCCTAAAACCCAAACTAAGGATGGAATGATTAGAGATGATGACATATTGTGAGGGACTGATTAGGGATGATGAAGGAATAATTAGGGATGATGAGGTATAATGAGGGTGTAACTAGGGATGATGAGTGACAATAATGAAGTGATTAGGTATGATGAAGGTCGATGAAAAATTGATCAGGGATGATGAGGATAATAGAGGATGATGAAGGGGTGATTAGGGATAATGAGGGTAATTAGGGTGTGATTATAGATAGTGAGGGATAATAAAGGAGTTATTGGGGATTATTAGGGATGATAATGGATGTTAAAGGATGACGAAATAGTGACTATGAATGAATAGGGATAATATGGGTTGATGAGAGAGTGATTAGTGTAGACACTAGAAAACTATGCATGAAATTTTTTGATGGAAAAATGCCTTACAACCCCCCTTGACCATTAAACCTTGAGTTTATTTGAAAAGATAGTTAATTATACTTGTTTACTAACTTAAACCCATCAAGCCACTAACTTAACCTCTTAAACACTCCTTTTTTGACCAAATCACCTTGGATACTCGACCATCGATGGTTAGCCTAACCCTCAATGGTTAGTCTGATTGTTGATGTTTAGGGCTTTAACCCAATTTTAAAAGCATTTCCAACTATGTACAAGGTAAGCATGGTGAAAAGTAGTATGTCTAACTTATGTGATGCCAACCAACTAAAAAGCATCATTAATATCAACTTTATCCTCCTATTTAATTACCAACTTCCTCATACCCAATTAACAACTTCATCCTATAAAAGGAGAAGAGTAGGAGATGAAAAGGGGGATGTTCAAGTTATCAAATCCTCTTACACATAGGTATCTATCCTTCAACAAGCAATCAAAATCAATAGTTATCTAAGCCTTTGTCTAAGTTGCTCTCGAGGCCAAGTACTATCACTCTAGCCAAATTACTCTAGCCTTCTATCAATAATCTAGAAAGTTAGAGGTAACTTTGTAATAATTTATTTGTTTTATTTCATAACTAAACCCTCTTGACCTGATCAATCTTATCTTTCATTTTTCTATCTCTAACCAAACCCATATTCAAATCCCTACCTGACCATTTATCTATTCTATAATTCCATTTTTGATCATTTTTAGAAACACATAGGCAACCAATGATGGTTAGCCCAACCATTGATGGTCACTTCAATCATTGATGGTTACCCAACCTCTGAATGTCATCCCAATTTGTTATGATTCACCCCAACCACTGATACTCACTATGGAAAAAAATAATAGTAAGTTATTTTCACCCCCTTAACCCCAACCAAAACCTAATTTTTGTGCTCCTATTTATTCACGAAGTCTTCCCTAATTTTTTGAGCATAACCCTAGCTATCTTAGCATGAGTATTGACCAATTTTTTCTACATTTAGTTATTTTATTTTAACATGTATTTAATTTCATGTTATTGAATTCAATTATTCTTTTTTTCATTTATATCAACTTAGTTGTTATCAATAGTGGGTTGACAGCCTCTTAGTAAGCATACTCTTCTTGGATCTAGCTCACACTAGGCATTCCACTCAACTAAGTTTCTAACAACCCCATTTTGCATGTCTTTATTATATACATGTTATTAATTCCAATCAAAATAGGAGTTCTCATCATCATCTAGATCATGTGCATACCTTGATTAGGTATTCCTTTACACACACTTTTACTAGTTTCTTACTTGCTTTCAAATTAAGAAATGAGAAAAAATTAAGAGACATTTTAGTACACCTAATGGGACATAGCATCCCTTTTTCTTCCTTTATTCTATGCCCATCCAAAAAAATCTAAATTTCTTTTGGGCTTAAAATAAATATTTTCCATACATTTATTGCTTGCTTGTTTTAGTTCATTTATTAATATCTTTCACTCTTGTTATCACACAATTTTTCTAAACCACATAACCAATCAATACATAAAAAGAAACTTGAGATAAGGTATGACTAAGATTTCACCACCTAGAGGTAAACCTTACCCTTTCTTGACAATCCTACTTGGAGGTCACTACCAAGGGAAGAACAAACTCAACTCTTTAGTTGAGTATAAAATCTAAAAATTAGTATATTTTGGCTAAGCACCCAACACCCTTATCACTACGTTCTATGAAGTGAGGAGGTAGGCTCCAATATCAAGCCATGTACTAAAAATTAATATAGATTTCTCTCTTAAGCACCTAAACACAATCTGGAATGAACCTTATATTTCCTCTTTAGTACCCAATCTACAAACCAAATTTCTTCATCACTTTTTCTAAGGCATAAGCTAAAAGTCATTTAAAAAGAATCCTAAGTTTTTAAACACACTTTAGTGTATATTAGATATCCTTGAGATCTTTTCATTTTTATTGCTTTGTGTTTCAGTTGTGAGTTTTGTTATTTTGTTTCTATTCTTCTCATGGTCTTTACTAGACAACAGTTGAGGAATCAAACCAACCAACAACCACCTTCTTCTTCTTCCATGGAGTATACTTCTGATGTTGAGAGTTCCCCTCATTTTATCCCCCTCCTACCAAGCCTCAGATTGTTTCAAAACGTGATATATATTTCCCTACCTTCCTTAATAACAACCTCATGGATCTTCAACATTACCTAAACACTTTATCTAACCATACCACTTTTCCTTCAGTTCCTCCTATAGATCCCCCCTATGGTATGCCTCTCCACCGTCTGGTGGGTGCCACCTCAACCCAACCCATTCTCACCCAAGCCTCTTCTTATTCCAATATATCACCTACTACCACTCCCCAAACTTAGTCCAACATCCCAACCAATAACCAAACACCTACTACCCCAACCAATACCTCTAACATTGGATCAACTTTACCTCTTGTCACCTATACTATTACCATGGGGGTATCTTCTACATCTATTTATCCCATTGCCCTTATTTCCACCAATCCACTAATTTATACCCTTCTTTAGAGTTTAGTACTTTCCATACCTCAAACACTTCCACCTATTAGCACTAGAGTTACCACCCACCAATAACCAACTAGCACTTTCATACCTCCAATTCAATCTACATCCATACCACCATCTACCGACCCAAACATACCTCTAAAACAACCCATATTAGACCCCCAACAAGAATCCATGACATCCTACCAATATGTTTCTAATCCACAAGGATAAATAACACCTTCTACCTAACTATTTGTGCTAATCAAACCTTATGTGTCACCATCCCAACTTCCTAGTATTGTTTACCAATATGTGGCTTCTTTAGCACCTTATACCACTTATCCATACATTTATACCACCTAACCTTAACCAAATTTACCAACTAATTATGTAGCTTCCCAGCCTCAAACATATTTGGTCAAGATGTTAATGGACAAAATGACCAACCTGGAGTCATCTATCTCTAGGTCTCACAAAATTTTATCCTATGATAAAATATGTAATGAACCCATCCATCCATTCATTCCTATGCATTTTTATCCTCTTCAATGTGAATTATCTAAGTTTTCCAAATTTCAAGACAAGGAGGACCCCCAACCACATTTGAGATCATTTCATCATTCATGTTATTTGATTACACATGACAATGCTCTCCTCCTTTGTACCTTCCCCATGTCTTTATGAAGACTAGCCCTTGATTGGTATAGTGCTCTTACCAAGCACTCCATATTTTCCTTCTCCCAATTAGACCAAATATTTTTTAGATCACTTCTTATTACATATATGTAAAAAGGTTTCTATTACTAAACTCTACTATATTATGTAATTTTATGGTGAATCAATAGTTGATTTCCTTGCTAGATGGAGAGGTCTCATAAACCAAATTTATCTCTCATTACCCCAACCTAAGTTGATTAAACTCTTTCTTGAAGCTATGCCAAACATATTTCCCCCACTCTTCAAGTTCAAACTTTTATAACTTTTGATGAGACATTCACCATGGCCCATAAACTTGAAAACCAAGCCATTGATGAGGGGAAATTAAAACTATGGAACAAGAATTCTAGATTTAAACCTAATGACCCTTATTCCACCGAAACCACTAATCAATCCAACCATCCTAATACCAAAACAAAATCATCTACAAAATTAGTTATCTTAAAAACTTCCCCACCACTAATTTTCAATCAACCCCATCAAACTAATTCTTCCAACTTTTCCAACCAACAAAACCAAAACCAAAAATGAGCTCCTCTAAAAAAATACACTCCTATAGGGGAGTCTTATACTTCAATTTTGGATAAATTTCTCAAATCCAACATCATTCAACTCCCACCTATAAAACCACCATAATAATTTGATGCTTCTCACCCCATGTTTGGTTGGTATAATGAGAATGACCATTGTGCCTTTCACCAAGTTATGGGACATGATGTTAATAGGTGAAATACTTTCAAAAGTCTTATGTAAAGATTAATGGATAGTGGATAAATTGAATTTGATAATCCAAACTAATCTCCTAATTATTCCCTTGATATATGCTACAAACCTTTTCCCAATCATTTTCCTTGTAACCATCATCATGACATCAAATGAGAATCATCTCTCTCTCTCTCTCATGAGGCACATATAATCAACATTATTATTAGTGAGCCCACTATTGAGGAGACCACTACCTCAGCTAATTTTTCCTCCATTTCACTCATGGAAGTAGTGGACTCACCTTACATTCCTTTGGATACCCAAATGAAGGAATAAACCACCCCTCTCTTCACTAGATGAGACGTTATCTTTATCTACCTCTCCTTTGATGGAAGTACTGAAGGAGAAAACCTTTGCTTTAACCATATCTTCTTCTTTCACTTTACCCATTTAAGTAGTATAGTTTCCCTACATTCCTTTAGACACCCAAACAAAGGAGTAAACCATGTCCATATCTTCATTGGAGGACACCACACCTACCTCCCCTATCATATAACCATCCATTCTCCCTTTAGAAACCCTCCTAAAAGAGGAGATTACCTCATCTACCCAACCACTAATTTTAGAACTTTCCATCAAAAATAAATATGAAGGAGACATTCCCTCTCCCCCACCTATGGGATTAATTTTTGAAACCAATTACCAAGGAACCAAACCCATCTATAATCCATTTTTTAGACTAGTCCAAAGTCTAGAGTTCAATTCTCAACACAACTTTGGTAGAGCCACCTTTTGGCATCATCTGGGATACCTTACTAAAAAAAATCTGAATCCTCAACCTCATTTGTATCTAGCCTTAAACCCATTTCCTTAAACTCATCTTCCTTTAAAACCATAGGTGAACCATCCCAACTACCTCAATTTAACATTGGTAAATCACCCTATGATTATCTTGCCAAACCTATCAAAAATCTAGGAATCCTTCCAACACCTAACTATACTCATCACTTTTTGAGGTTGGACTTAACTCCATCTAATCCACCAAATAAACCCCCAAATAAACCAATTAAGAAGGTATATGTACCCAAACCTCAAACTAGACCCATACCACCTCCTCCCCACTTACCTTCTATCTTAGGAACCCATCCTTATACTATCCCAACTACATATTCTTCCTTTAGTAAACCATCCCCCTTTTCTCTACCTCTGCCTACACCCATAAAACCATCTAGTTCTCCATCATTATTAACTAACCTATCTACCTCTACTTGCTATCCTATATCTAGCCCCTCATCATCCAAATCTTCCACTTTTAAGTCATTTAACCTAAAACCTACTATAAATAAGTAATCCCAACCACCAACTAAAACCATTCCACCACCTACAAATTTTAGGGTGAAGTCTACTTATAATAAGTCTCCCACCCCTAAAACTATAAACCCATCACCTTCAACACCTATGATTGAATATTAATAAACCATTCTACAAAGATTGTTGCAAACTTCCTTTAGTTTACCACTTATTAAACCATTATATCCTTCCAATACCAAACACTCTTAATTCAATGCTAGCTTGATTTTTGTATACCATTGGGTACTATGACATGACATAGATAAATGTAAAGCTATTCAATCATTTGTTCATAGCCTATATGATGAAGATGATCTATTATTAGATGAACCTATCTTATTTTCATTACCAACCCTGATATCCAACCAACCTATCCATCATTTACCTACACTTTTTGTCTCACCCAAGAGTAAGGAAGAGGAATTGAAGAAACAATCGAGCCGAACAAATCCCCTCATCCACACTATTCATATGGTTACCCGATATAGATCCCAATAGAAATATAAGGGAAAATCCAAAGTTTCTATTTTATGGACATACCCTTTAACACTTAAACCCTATAACGACCCCCAAATGCATTAAACCTTACCTTCATAATAACCAAAACCCAAAATGTCTATTTAGGGGCCTCTCCCTCCAACCTTTCTACATCCATCTAATGTATAGTGTTGAAACAACTTCACCAAACACTAGTAAAGATGAGCCTTTTTAAATTGATCAACACCTTACCCCACCACTATCAGACACTGATAGAGGTTATGCAATATATATAGGTTCAACCAAATAACCCTCAACCTTTTACACCTTTTGTTAGAGCCCTCCAACTTTTTGCCTTTCATCACCTTTTAGTATTTTGAAATACCTCTTATTCATCTTAAGGATTTTGGTCTTCCCCTCTTCATCACTACATACATCAATCAAAAATATATCAAAAGGGTAATGATTTATGGATGAGATACCATTAACATTATCTCTTACCATGCTTATTACCAACTTTAATTTCCTAAGAACATAATTCCATAAAGTTTAGTGGCCCTTCACTCCTTCAATGATACCATGGACACTACCTTTGGGATAGTTGTCCTTCATATTTTCTTGGAACCTCACACCATTCCTAAACTATTTTAAATTATAGAGGGTGAGTTCCAATATAATGTGTTACTCAGATGTCCTTGGATCCATTCCATTATTTATGTCCACTCTACCTTACACTAGTGTGTCAAGTTTGAGCATGAAGGTCAAGTTATTACCATCAAAGTTGACCCTAGTATTTTTGCCTCTTTCAGTATGAAATATAAACCTAATGATGATTTTGGTCCTCCCTCATCCACCTCACCATCAACTACTAACAACACTACCTCACTACCAACCAAAATGCATAACAATCCTACCCATACCAGTGATGAATCTTCAACTATCTCTTCTAGTCCTTCTTTTTAAAATCCTATTGAGGACCCTTTAGAACCCACATTCAAACATATCTCCCTTGGGGAGTATCATATTTTATCCTTGGATGCTTTATATAATCCAAAAGAGTATGGGAACCTCAAACATGATCCTTCTTATGATCCTAACATCATAACCATCATCCCTTTTGAGTTTCCCTACCATTAAATAAATTTCATCTATGAGGGATTTGATCAGCCACTTGTCACTTTCATCACTACCTTGTCTATCTGACCAGTCACCTTTAACTTCTCTTATCTTAATAAACTAGCCTTTGCCAAAGGTTACCTTTATAGGTGTACTTGGAAGGGGTTTGGTCTTAGCCTTTATGAATAAGGAACTCATGAGCTACCCATAATAAAAACCCAAAAACCTCATGAGTTATTTAGCCTTAGGTTAATAGAACAAGAAGAGCTCACCTCACCAAAACCCATTGCCACCATTGATGAGATGTTCCATCCTCACCAACCCCATCTCCTTCAAGGATTAAAGACTTTGATATCATCCCATCTAACATTTTTTTCATTAATACCATTAGTTTGGGTCCCCTGACCTATCAAAAGGATGGCCAAACTAAAATCCTTCCTCTCATTCATCTTGAAATGGTATAAAATGATTCTCCTACCATCAAGACCATCCAAAATTAGGACAATTATTTCATTCTCACCTACTTTGGTGTAGGGGATTCTTCTATCCATAAATCTCTTCCTCCTAATAACCAAACCATGCTAAATGAATCCACTATTGATGTCAACTTGGGTATATAAGATAAACCTTGTATCATCAAGATCAACCTATCCTTTAATTCATGGAGAAACAAGATTACCCTTCTATACTTTCTAACCATATCATAGTGTTTGTTTGGTCTTATTAGGATATGCCTAGAATTGACCCTTCTATTATCCTTCACAACATTATCACTTGTCTTGAATTTAAGTCATTTTGGAAAAAGCTTCACAAGATGCACCCTCACATTACCCTTTTAGTCAAATAAGAGCTTTAGTATCACTTATCTCTTGACTTAATCTAACCCATCGACTAACCATAATGGGTTTCTAAAATTATTCCCATCACTAAACCCATAGGGGGACTTTTCCTCTGCATCAAATTTTATGACCTCAAACTCGATTGACTAAAAGATGATTTATTGATCTTACAATTGGCCATGAGATGTTATCTCTCATGGATGGTTTCTCATTATATAATTATATCTTTATTTTCCCCAAAGATTAGCATAAAATTTCCTTTATCACCCCTTAGGGAACATTCTACTACAGGGTCATACCTTTTGGTTTGAAAAATGCTAGAGTAACCTATTAGCATGTTATGACCTACATGTTTCTTGATTTCATCCATAAAATTATAGAAGAATATGTGGATGATCTCCTTGGTAAATCCAAACATCACAAGGATCACCTAAATATTTTCATAATCATCTTTGATTGACTATTCAATTTTCATGTTAGGCTCAACCATAGGAAATGTATTTTTGGTGTTTTATTTGGAAATATTCTTTGATTTATCATCTCTCTTTGAGGAATCAAAGTGGACCTCACTAAAGTTAGATAAATATTAGATATTACTCTTCTTACTAACTTTAAGAAAATCCAAGCCTATAAGGGAAGATCCAATCCATTTATTGCTTCATCTCTTAGTTATCAGATATATGTCAACCCTTTCACCATCTCCTTAAAAAAGATACCTCTTTTAAGTAGACCAAGGACTATCAAAAAGCATTTAATTTAATCAAGGAGTAATTTATCTCTTTACCTATCCTCATCCCTCATAAATAAGACTATCCCTTATACCTTTATATAACTATCATGGACCATTCCTTAGGGGTAATTCTCACTCATTGTGATAAATATAAAAAGGAACAAGTTATCTACTACATTGGCTACACACTTATAGAGTATGAGACTCAGTATAACCTTATTGAGAAAATATACCTCACCTTATTCTTTGTGGCCTCCAAAATCCATCACTACCTTCTTAATCATAACACCTATGTTATCACTAACACTAACCCACTCAAGTACATGAAATCTAAACCATACCAAAAATAGTGTATGTCTAAGTGGATCATGCTCCTAAATGAGTTTGTTCTTGATTTCCTTTAGTAAAATTCCATTAAAGGGAATTTCATCACCAACTAATTGGCTAAATCTCCTCTACTAGATGATTAACCACTTCCTCTTGCCTTTCCAGATGAGTCCATCAAAACTCTTTCCCAAGAGGAACCCATATACTAAATGACCATGTTTTTCAATGGATCAAAATTCAAACATGGTAGAGGTGCTAGAGTTATCCTCATTCCCCTTAATGTTGAACCTCTTTCCATTTCCTTTAAACTTGATTTTGAGTATACTAATAATGTGGCTAAGTATGAATCCTTAGTCATAGGTATCCAAACTACTATATCTTTCAGAGTTAAAACTATCAATGTCTTTAGTGAATCCCATCTTGTGGTTAACTAGGTTAATGGATCTTATCAATGTAAAAATGATGTCTTACTAAAGTAAAAAAAAATGATAGATGTATTCTTATCATCATTTAATCACCACCTTATCTAGTTTGATCCATGATATATCAACAAGTTCATGGATACAATGGCTTCCCTTTCTTCCCAAATTCCATCTCAACCTACCGAATCGAAACTAATTATCACCATCCATAATTTTATCACCGCATCATATTTCAATTCTGACATTCCCACCATTTTTAATGTATAATCATCTCCTTCCAACATTTGATATAACCAAACTTTTAATTACCTCAATCTCAATATCATTCCTCCCAACTTATTTAGAAACACCCAAAGAGATTTTGTTTAGAGTACCTCTTATTATACCATACTAGGGAGAATACTTTAAAAAAATGGTTTTGATAGCCTCCTTTTATATTGCCTTCATAATCATGAAGCTTCCCATGCTATCAAAAAAATGCATGATGTAATCCATGGGGGAAAATTTAGTGGCCTTGTTATCCCTAAACATATCCTTTGCCTTGGCTACTATTGGCCCACCCTCAATCAATATTTTTGTGTTTATGTAAATAAGTTTGTCAAATGTCAAAAACATCCTAACTTGCATCATGCACCTACTCATGGACTTTGAGTATCCAAAGACTATTGGCCTCTTTCAAAATGGGGTCTCCTTATTAGGGAAATCAATCCTCATTCTTCACAATGACACCAATCTATCATTAATGCTACTGAATATTTCACCAAGTGGGTGGAATCTATTCCTTTTATCTCAAACACAAAAAATTATTTATTTTATCAATCACCATATCATCTACCACTTTAGTGTTCCCCATAATATCATCACTGATAATGGAAAATATTGTAAAAACAAGAAAGTCCAAGGTCATTGTAATTATTTTGGCATCAAGTTAATCTTTTCCTCACCCTATTATCCATAAGCAAATGGATAGGTAGAATCCTCTAACAAAATCCTCAACAAAATAGTAACCAAATTAGTAAGTGCTTTAGGTCAGGATTGACACCTACACATCCCTTTCAATTTATGGGCATATCACACTAGCATTCAAACCTCTATAGGTGTTACCCCTTTCTCTCTCATCTTTAGAGTAGACGTAGTCTTTCCTCTTGAAGTCCAAATTTATTCTTTTCACATATATTTCCACAAGGTCCTTTCTGAGAGTGATTATCATTAGGAATGTCTCACACATCTTGAAATCCTTGATGAGCATCACATCACAATGCTTGATCATCTTTATGTATATCAAGAATGAATCAAGCACACTTACAAAAAACACTTGAAAGAGTGAAATTCAATATCAGAGACCTCATACTTAAGGAAAACCAACATGTAACCAATATGGAGAAAAATAAAAGAGGAAAGTTTTCCTTTAATTATCTTGGACCTTATGTCATAACCTATAAGTATGGATTGAGAGCTTATCATTTGTCTTCTCTTGAAGGAAAATGAGAAATTGAGCCTCTTAACACTTCACATCTTCATCCTTTATTTTATTACGATAGGTCATATACACCTTTGTGTCTGAGTTAATATCATCCCTTGGTTTATGAGATTTTCATTTTATTTACATGTTCACCATATTCCTCTTAGGGACAATTGATTACAACATAAAACCATGTGATTATCCATCATAGTTATAGCCTATTCTTAAGCATGGATATCATGGCTCTACCCATGGCATGGTTATCATGGATATTTTTTTTCTCTCATTAAATGGAATCCCAAGATTATTTCTCTTTCAAACCACCTTCCTTCACCTATCATTATTATCTTATGCTAAAAGTCTTGCCTCCATAAGGATATACCTTTAAGCCTAAAAAGACTTATCCATGTCTAAACATTGCATTCAAATCAAAATTGGGATACAAAAATATCACTTGGGTCTATATCTCTAGCATTACAAATTATTCCCTTGAAAGACAACTACCTAACAAGTAAATTACTTAAAGATAGACTACTCCCATGAAGGATAGCTATAAAAATCCAAATTTATACCACTCCCTTGAAGGATGGATAAGTTAAGTTTGCCAAAACAATCATTTGAAGCTTCTCACATCGATCAGATTCACCAATATATCAAAACCACACAAACAACAAATAACCCTATGTCAAAATCAAAGCAAGTCAGCCACAATCAACTTTTATATATGGCATTAGTAGACTTCTCGTATCAATCAATCTACACATTATATTTATACATGGAATTGTCTATTATAGCTATTTGGTCACCTATAGAATGGGTAAGCTAACCCATATTAGGTAACCATATCACCCATTTTCACTTTTATCTTATCACCTACTTTCCCTTCATACCCTCTCTAAATTCAAGGGACTATGAGCTTACTTGACACAAAGTGATCAAGATACATTATTTTCCAATCAATGTATGCTCAAGTGAATCCTTTGAAAGGCTTATTTTCATTAATTCAATCCAACTTTGATTTTATTTGTCCCTTATCAATGAACACATCATGCATTTTCCTTACCCTCTATTCTTTAGTTCATATCGATATATCCCTGATGACTCTTCTCTCTTTTCCACATTTAGTGTGTTATTTAAACCTACTTTATGTTCTTTCATTATATCCCCCATATAACCTATCATATCAAAACATTCCAAATATCATTCTCATCTATGAAATAATCCATATACATCATAACATTATGAACCATGTCCATAAATTATATCATATCCATGAAGAAAACATCAAAAATCACATTGCCACATCATTATCATTAGAAAAATAATAATTTATCATAGCATAAATATCATTAACCACATTATATGAAAAAACTTCATAGACCATGTCACATTACTACTTCCCATAAACATAAGAATAATTCAAAACATCATCACATCACATATTAAACAAACATGACTAAATCACCTATCACATATCCACAATCCCCTCTATGAAACACATCATCATATAAACAAAAATCATTAAAAAACCATAATTAAAACCATCAATCACATGTCCACGATCATATCTATGAAAAAACACATCATCCATTATGTCTAAACCCAAATATCACCTAAACTATACACATTAAAATATTCATCATAAGATCAAACATCTCATCACAATCATGTTTCAATTATGTTATTACATCATCATATCACATAATAAAATAATCCATGATCATCAACATCCTATCCATCAATGAACAACACAACATCATCACATGCCTAAACTACGAGTCTACATATCATCTCATAAAGCATAGGGCATGAGTAACCTATCATTTCATCATAACAAAACATACATCATGAACATCCATAAACATCACAACATACCTAAGCTAATGAACCATAAATTTCATAAGCATCATCCATAAATATCTCAAAACATCAAATCAACATAACAACCATGAAAACCATCAACATCAATAAACATCCACAGCCATCATAAAGCCTCAACATCATAGACATCATAATCAAAAGTAATCTATGTTAATGCATACACAATCCTCAATAAGAATACATGTAATAATGTATAAAATATCTCTCCCTCTCTCATATACATCTTATGTCATTGAAACGTAGGCTGGTATTAAAATAAAAAACATATACATCATATAATCTCATATATGAAGGCCCTAAGGCACCACTACCACTGGCCCCACCTACACTTGTACTTTTACCTATGCTACCATCTAGTGGTGGTCATCCTAACCTCTATACCTGACCCATTATAGAGTCCCACTATCCTAGATTATCTATAGATGGACCACCTACTAATATCACCATGTACTTTCCATATCAAATCTCTAATGGCAACTATGCTAGCACTATCACCTCATAATATCTCAACTTCTCAATGGTGGATAAGAACCATTTCATAGTAATTATATCAACTCCTCCTATAGGTGACCCTATTGGTGTTGTCACCACTCCTACCCTCTACCTCAAGGAATCTCTCTCCTTATTCACTAAACCCTGAGTGATACTCACCTGCTCTCACTCTCCCATCAGTGTCACCACCTAACCCTATAAAATGAAAATATGGCCTTGTAAAGTGGCCACTTATCCATGTAATCTAGTGATCTATGCCTATGCTCATGTAATCACTACTTGTTCTTATCCATATTATCCACCACCCTATGTTGGTACCCTAACATTATCCACTCTATAGTCCATCAGTGCATAGCCATCCCATGGTAGCCCCAAAGGTCTCACCACCCAAAAATGTTCATATAACCAATAGTGGAGCATGAAACTAAAATTGATCCCATATTGCCAATGTGCTTGAAGAGCCTAGAGCTCCCTATATATTTCAACTAGTAACATTGGGGCCTACCCAAACACAATCCTCCTTAGTAGCATCTCTACTAGTACCCCTAGTAACAAGTATAAAAATCAACTTCTAAATGAATATGGTAATGTAAAGCAGAATATAACCATCACCATGATCATAATCAAGAATTTAACCACTAGATCCCTCTGGTATAGTGGCCCATAGAAGAAACCACCTACATGATACGTAGCATGGACCTGGTCCACTCCATCTCTCAGATCCATGTGGTAGTCCCTATCCTCACTCTCTATGTGACAAATTAACTCCCCATGAATAGGTAGATATGTAATATTATACACATCCTCTATTAATATTCTCATCTCCCTAGTTAGTAATGAAAATATATTCATGCATGGGTCCCATCTCTCAATAAGGGCCATGATCATAGCCACATCCCATGGTAAGTGCTAATAGTGTCTCATATCCCCTAGGCCAAACTCCTCCATAGCTCTCCACTCATCATTAGTCATCCCATCAATAACCTCTATGAAGATCTTTGAAACTTGGTCTCTCATCTAAATTTGGTTGTGTTCCCACAAAACACTCATATTAACATGCACACATAATTTTCCACAATTGATCTCAATACAACCTACACCTACCTTTTTTTCAACCTATTCCACCCTAACCTATTTCATCTACCCTATCACCTCTATCAATCAAACAAACCTTTACCTCTATCTAATACAGACCTAAAAACATCATTTTAAGCACCTAAATATTTCTATTTACTATACTCTACCAACTGACCCTTCATCCTATCTTACCTACATTCAAACTTTAAAACCCACTTGACAAACTTTTTAAAACATTTCAACATCTTTTACAACCTTTCCCAACATTTTAAATTACTTAAACTTTCATCATATTTTACCAACCTTACAAACTTTAACTTGTCAAAACACTTTACATAAATAAAAAATTTAAACGCCTCTCAAATAACTTAACACAAAACTTTAAATAACTTAAAAACCTATACACTTTACAACACCTTAAAACCTTATAAGAACTTTACAACTTTCTAATTTTCCAAAATTTAATAAACCCTTTACCCAACTTCAAATCTTTAACATTTCAAAACTTTAAACACTTTAAAAACTTTCCAAAAAATTAAAACATTCACCCAAATATAATCTTTGACTATCACTTTTTATCTAACCTCCCCAACCCTTCAAGTGATGATGGTTCATTGAACCATTGATAGTCCACTTAGGTCTTGTTACCCCAATGTTTTACTATCAATAGCTGGGTAGAACCACTCGATGGTCAGTGTGTGTGACTACTGGTGGTGAAACCCTAATGTCATTTTCCACCTAAACACTCCAAAATAAACCTCAATTCATAAATTAGCCTCCCTAACCTTCTTCCATATCCCATTAAAAACCCAACACACCCCTTTAAATTTTTATTTCCCCCATTAGTTTACCTCAATTCACCAACAACCTAAACATTAGGGCATCATGGCCCATGATAATTTCACAAAACCTATCCACCTCAATTCCACTTACTCAATATAACTCCATAACTAAAAATTCAACCATACTATAAATTTCCAAACAACACCCAACTCATTCCATGATCATTGTCATGGTCAAATACCTCATCCAACTACTCAACCACACCCTCATCCACCATCCATCTAGTTAACCCTTGATCACCCTAACACGTAAACTCAACCACTCATAGCACTCCACTTTAGCAAGCTCAAATGAAAAACATCAAACTACACAAAACCATTGGAGCACAAATGACTAAAGTTAAATGTGAAAATGAATTTTTGTTTTCAATTTTTATGTTTTGGAATTTTAGGGTTCTTGCTTAACCATCGATGGTTGAGGTGACCATTGGCAGTCGACTCTAGGGTTCCATGATCATTGATTATTAAGATCACTAAAATTTTAAACTTTTTATAACCCCACCTAGGTGTTAATTTTTGGAGATTAACTCATCTCACACAACACCTACTTAAACTTTTAGATATTACCCTTCTTTGACCAACCATTTGATCATGTCTACCTTGAGGTGGTCATTTTTGACCTATACTATTTACATGTTTTACAATGACTTTGCTTGGCTATTTTGACCACCCTAACCAACCTTGCCATGTTTAACTTTTGCACATTTACATGACCTTATGCATGACTAAACCATTTATGTTTTTCAAAGGAGTACTTATTACCTTAGATAATAATGAAAACACTGACCCTATCTAGATGGCTTGATAGGAATGACCTGATCATCTATGACCAAAACTGTGGAGTATTTACCCCTATCATATGTCCCTTTAAAACTAAACTTATTTTTACCAACATTATTAACTTTAGTCTTCATGCGATCTTATCTATTTCACTTAGTCTCATTTTGTGTGTGTTGTCATTTAAAATTCCAAACTCTTTTTGTCACCCACCTTATGACTCACCATCTACCACTTATCAAAATTCAACCTGATTTTGGTTTTGCCTCATTAGCTCCTAGTTTGAGGGGAAACACCTCCTTCCATATTCATTCAAGGTAATCAGACCTAGACCAACAATCCATTTTTATTCTACAACTTGTCAATTCAAGGATACATAACAAAAAAGGGAAAAATGTAGAATCTAGAAAAATACACATGATAGTTTTAGATGTTGAAATGCCTTACAACCCCTTAGACTTGTTAAACCTTAAGTATAATTGATAACCTAGTTAAATAGAATCATTTAATAATTTAAATCCATAAAACCACTAACTTAACACCTTTAACTTAACCTTTTAAACACCTCTTTCTTGTCTAAATTACATTGGATACTCAACCACTGATGGTCAACCTAACCATTGATGATTAGCCTAACCTTCATTGGTCATGTATTCAACTTGATTTTAGATATGTAAAAGATAAGCATGGAAAAAAATTAGTATTCCCACCTTATGTGATTCCAACCAACTACAAAGCATCATAAATAACAAATTTATCATCCTATATAATTAGCAACTTCCTCACACCTAATTAACACCTTCATCTTATAAAAGGAGAAGAGTAGGAGATGAAAAGGGGGGATGTCCAAGTTATCAAATATTCTTATACATAGTTATATAACTTTCCTTAAACAATCATGTAGAAATAATGAATATCTTAACCTCTATATGAAATACTTCAAGGCCAAAGTATTATCAGTCTGACTAAATTGCTTTAACCTTCCATCATCAATCTATTAAGTTGTAGGTAAATTTGTAATCATTTATTTATTTAATTTCATTTATAACCCTCCTAACTTGATCAAACATATCTCCAAACTTTTCATCTTTGATTAAACCCATATTCAAATCCCTACCCATCCATTTATCTAGTTTGTAATTCCCTTTATGATCATTTCCAAAAACACACAGGAAACTACCGATGGTTAGCTCAACTACCAATGGTCACCTCAACCATCAATGTTTACCCAACCAAAAATATTTCACCCTAACCACCAAAAATCACTATGTTAAAAAATAAAAAATTATTTTCAGCCCCTTAACCCCAACCAAACCTTGTTTTCTATGTTTTTGTTTGTTCACAAACCTTCCCTAATTTTTTGAACCTAACCCTAGTTATCCTAGCATGAGTATTGACCCAATTTTATTAAATTTAATCATTTTATTTGAAAATGTATTTAATTTCATGTTATTGAATAAAATTATTCTTTGTTTCATCTATATCAACTTAATTGTTATCAATAGTGGATTGACAGCCTCCTAGTAATCATATGCTTCTTAAAACTAGTTCACGCTAGGTAGTTCACTCAAGTATCTTGATAACAAACTATTTTATAGTGTATTTATTATAAATAGGTTATTCTTTCCAAGACAAATATAAGTTCACATCATCATCTGGATCATGCATGTACTTTTATTAGGTATTCATTTACACACCTCTTTAACTAGTTTCTTACTTTCTTTCAAATTAAGAAATGAGCACAAATTAAGAGAAATAATTAGGGCTGATGAAGGATGATTAGGTCTAATTAGATATAATTAGTCTAGATGAGGGAGATACTAGGGATGATGAAAAAGTGATTAGGGATAATGAAGGATGATGAGGGTTGGTGAGGGAGTGACTAGGGATGATGAGTGGAAATGAGGGATGACGAAGGAATGATTAGGGATGATTAAGCATGATGAGGTTAATGAGGGTATGATTAGGGATATTTATTGGCATTAAGGGAGTGATTAAGGATTATTAGGTATGATGAGGGAATGCCCAAGGTTAATTAGGGATGATTATGGTTGATGGAGTGATTAGGGATGATGAGGGAGAGATTAAGGATGTTGAGGGATAATGAAGGAGTGACTAGGGATGATGAAAGATGATGAGGACTAATGATAGTGCCATTAGGGATGATGATGGATAATGAAGATCAATTAGAGAGGGATGAGAAATAATTATAAATGATGAGGGGTTTATTATGATGATGAATGATTATTTATGTGCTTGACCCACTTTTTACATATGGTTTGGGGGAGAGGGAGATAGATAAATGAGTGATTTCAATATGATGATAATAAAATAGGGTTTTAAATAATTCCCCTCAACTCCAAATAGTGTTGGTACTATCTTATCTGAATTTAGAATTCTAGAATATGACTATTCTCTATGCAAGTCTAGAATAAATTAATTAGGTAATATATATATAAAATTAGAATTAAAGCATGCATAAATTAACCCATCAATTTAACATGTTTGTTTTGGACTGAATATTATCTTTTTAGGATCACTCTTGAACAGAGTTTGACTCCTATTCTGAATGGAATGTACTATGATAATAAACTACATTCATGTCATGTATGAGTGACTACATACCTACATATAATATTAGGTATGTGGTAGATGTCATGTATGATTTATTTTATCTTTACTAAAAATATTCTATATGTTGTATGCTATAGGAAATCATTTATGCATAGTAATAGACCCATTTATAAAAAATCCCATAAATTATGTGGGAATTCAACATAAATATACCTTCAAGACTTTTATCTAATTTTCCCTAGTTATTCCTTTCTATATATCTCAATGATAATGCCCCATATCATTTTAAGATATGGATTAATCAATTCACCCTCTCCTTTCTATATATATGTGATGATTTACCCTCTCCTAATTTTTAATCATTCCTTAATAATGACCCCTCTCCTTTATCCCTTGATAGTATAATGCCCCTTATACTTATTATTAAGCATGATAATGGCCCCACTCCTTTTAATTTATGGATCATGTATTCAGTTGGGTATTAGCTATTCTAGATATCACTTGTGTAAGATATATGCAGTAAGTATTAGATGTGGATATTTAGGATCAAAATACATCTCAGGTATTCAATAAGGTATAGAATACTCAATTAGGTTATGCATACTCACGTAGGTAACTCAAGTAGGTAGGTAGGGCATAATCAATTAGGTAAAGGATGTAGGGCATAGTTAAGTAAAATAACATAGGCAAGTCACAATCATGAATAAGATATGGCTTGGGTATTTAGGTAGGGCATACTCAAGATCAAGATATGGCTCTAATATTTAATTAGGTATGGCATGTACTCGAGTATTTAAAGTAAGTAGGGAATGATTAAGTACAACAAGGTAGGTAGGTAATATTTAAGATCAAGATATGGCTTGGGTATTTAGGTAGAACATACTCAAGTAGTTAAAGTAGGTAGGGTATACTCAATTATGTAAAATAGGCATGTAATCATTAATGGTATATATCTAATACATATGTAACATGATTCAAAAATTATATAAAGAGGAAAATGTAGCTGACCTATTAATCAATCCTAGCTTGGAGAAGATAAATCATACTTACAATTAGACCAATTGTTGATACATTAGATATTTAGGGTCATGACCAAGATGGATATACTAGACCTAACCAAGGGATCTCTTACCACAATAAAATCACTATATAGGGTTGTAAAAGGTTTTTGTGGTATGTAAGGATAAAAAATATAAGTTAGCTATAGGCTACACAAATTCTCTATGCATCCAAAAGACTTCTCCACAAGACAAGATCAATATCTCCAAGTATAGTATTAGAACCCTAATCAGTGATCTTTAAGTAGAATGGTGGATAAACAGATGCATAATATAATATTATTATTAGTCTCTTCTCTTATAAATTATGGAAATGTATGTGTGTGTGTGATATATATATATATATATATATATATATATATATATATATATATATCTAAATCTAACCCTAAACTTTTCTAAAAGTTTAAATGATAGGGTCAACCCAATTTGACTCAATATCTTTATTTGATAAAAACAAGTTAGTTCTAAGTATAAGTAATCCAAGGCAAACTTATACATGTAATGTGAATATATCAATTAGAATATAGGGTTGTCCTAGGTTGACAGTGTATGATAAATGTCAAAAAGGGTTTTAGGCTTAGGTAGGGGTTAAGTAAAGCACTAAATTTATTGGAGTGTGTAGGAGAGGAGGAAAATATTATGGAAGTTTATATGAGATGGTTGTGTATATATGAAGTGGTTGTATAGGGGATAAAAATCCTAAAAATACTAATGGTCTTCCCACTCCTTTCCCAGTGCACACTTTATGTCATGCACTCAGAGAGATTGAGACTCGACAGGTTCATGCAAGAGAGAATGAATCAATAATTGATAAAGTTTATAAATATTATGTGTATACATATTACCTACATGAATCTCATCATGTGTCACTCATGTATAATGTGGGATGGTGCTTCAATAAAATAACATATAAACACACAACACTGAAGCTAAATGAACTATAGTATTTTAAGACATAAAATCACTGAAATTAAATAAATAAAAATAAAAATAATGTATTCATACCTTAACTTACCTTTGTCACTATATGGTTGTCTATTTTATTTTTACTTTTGATTGTGGATGGCATATAGATTACTTTGTAAAAACCTAAATACATAAAACTAAATATAAAAAACAAACAAATGTAGGAAATCCAAGATAATTGAATTGTGTAGGCAAGATGCACTTAGAAATTTGGTAATTTGTGGTACAAGATGATACGTTATGACCCAAATACCAAGCCAAAAATTAGAGTAAATAAAAAAAACAATTACACTAAGTGACCAAAAATCTCAAACAAGTAAAATTGAAGTAACAAAGGTAAACAAACAAAGCCAAACAAAGGATAAAAGTGGAAATTATAATAAAACATTTATGTGAAATTAGTAACAATCCTGACCTAAACAAAAATGGGCAAGTAATGATAAAACAACATTGATGAGTGAGAAATAATAATCCTTAATCATCAATATAAAAAGTGCATAAAATGAAAAAAACCATTGGTGAGTGAGAAGTAACAAGCCAACCTCACCCAACAATGTAAAAACTATTGAAAAATAGAAATTGACATAGGTCAACTATGAAGGTTGGGTAATTGCAGAGATATTATGTAGCACCATAGATTATTTTAAATTTTCTTATCCTAATCTACTGGACTACTACACCCTAATGGATCTTGTATCTATCATGAGGCCAAATATGGATTTTGAACTTCGATTTGAGATATGAGATGTGTTATTAATCATGTATTTTTGTGTGATTTTGACTTTATTTGTTTCCTTTTGATCATTAAATTTTGTGTTAAATGATTTAAATTTTAAATTTTGATGGCATTTTCTATTCCTCGTCCAGATGGATTTGAAGAACCAAACATGGGTGCTAAAAAATGAATATCATTCTAAACCTTTGGAATTGGTTTCTAATAAAGAGATCTTAAAGAGCATGGTGTCTATGATTATTGTTAATTAATTTAAACTAAAAGTGTTTTCTTGATTTCACTCTTCTATGTCTAAACTAGAATGAACGGAAAATAAATCAAGAGGAATGAAACATGAAATAATTAAAATCAATTAAAATTTCAAAAAGTGTGACAAAGGTGACAAAGGATAGAATGACAACTAAATATGATTTTTTATCATAAAAAATTATGTAAGTGTATGGAAACATGATACAATAGTGTTTTTTTCATTAGTTTTATCTACAAAGGAAACAAAAACTAAAGCTAACAATATGGGATCACAAACTTGTAATCATTTCTTAACGTTTTAGAAAAGAAACACATGGTTGAAAATAAAGGCATTTTAATATAATATAGTCATTTTATGAGGATATATTTTTCCAATCCAAGTTATTATAATAAAAATCACAAAATATAATTCCTAAGAGGGTGAAACAAAGGAAAAAATGGTATTTGTGAGGAGGGCCTAGTCCTATCCATGGTATTACACTACAAATCACAAAAGAGAAAATCAAAAGAGTGAATGAAGCATGTGAAAACAAAGTGGTATAAATGGTATTTAGAAGGAATGAATAGTATTATCCATATTATTAAACTAAAAATCACAAATTATAAACCTAATAGGGTGTTAAAATCATTATAAAATAACATGATAAAATGGTATTTGTGAGGAGGGCCTAGTCCTATCCATGGTCTTACATTAGAACCCACAAAAGAGAAACTCAAGAGGGTGAAAAAAATATTGGGAAATAAAAATTCAATAAAATCAAAATGAATTCATGAGGAATACCTAGGATTATCCATGGTATTATAATTCAACTCATGAGAAAAAGAAACCAAAGGTCCAAGTGAAGGAACTAAGGTTTGTGAAAAGAGAAGACTACTCTAAATGGTGACACACATGTATAAATCATGAAAAAGGTTTTTAGAGGTATAATCACTAAGGGGGGGGGGGGGGGGGTGAATCAATCGTGACAAATAATCTAATTCAATTTTTAAACCTTTTAAACACTAAAGCATTCAATATAACCATTCATGAAGCATACTAGATGTTAATAGAAATGAACAATGAAGATAATGCAAGATCATATACAACACAAGACCTATGTGGGAAACCTTCTTGGGGAATAAAACCTACTCTCAAGATTGAAAACACATGGACTAATTATCTTATAATATTATTACAAACATGATACTGATCAAGTCTTTCTAACTAAAATTTAGTGAAATACTTGTTTCACAAGGAACACCTACCCCTAAGATGATCAAGTCCTTTTGACCACTTGTCAGGCAAGTACTTCTAACTAACTTTAGTGAAACACCTATTTCATAAGGAATACATGCCCCTAAGATTATCAAGTCCTTTTGACCACATTTTAGATCATAATATACCTCTTGATCAATATTCAAACCTATAAGAGTCATATCCTTAACATAAAAAATATGACCTATAGGTCATACAAATAGTCATCAACATACTCTATTACGAAACCCATCCATTGGGTACATACCCTTTCCTTAACTCCATAATTATCACACACACCTCTTCCCTTAGGTTAATCAATTCTATAATCACCACATTTGATTTCAGATTTTATAGAGCCTTCATGATTATTATCATGTTCACAACCTTCCTTGTTGGCCACAACACATGCCTTCACTCTTAAGGCATCTACATAGGTCACCTTTAAGAACAATTAAGGGAAATTTAGATGTAAAATGGGACTTGTTAGAAATATTTAATAAAATTATTTTATTTTATAGATTATTTAAATAAAAAAAAAAAAAATCACTTACCTACATGGGTCAAGTGGGACCACATATTTATATGATGACTAATAAAAATATTTATTCACTACACTTTATATATTTATTAGATAGTCCTTGAGATTTTTTATCTATCAAATTTCAAACTCAATATTAAGTTTCTAAAAATTACACAACTAATTTCTTATTATGTGATAAAATGATTATATATTTGCAACTCACATTTTATTATTATAATATGTATTTCTAAATAAATGTAATAGTCAAGAATTTTCCTTGTAAATAGTACTTATTAAAATTATCCTTGTAAATAATATTTATATTTTATATCCACCTAATTATATTTTAGATCAGTTATCCAAATAAAAATATTTATTGATATGTAAATACAACCAAAACGATATATGTTCATTGATAGAAACATAACTGAATTAAGGAACAATTATAATCTAATTGTTTGGTCATAATATAATATATAATAATCTATTAAAAAGTATGATAATCAAAACTATGGTCAATTGAAACATACTCTAATATATATTAAAAAATTATGACAAAAAATTGATGAAAAAGTATGGTCAATAAAAAGTAACGTGAAAACTAGTCTACATATTTTATCATATGACCTATATACACACTATGTATATTTTTAAATTATTAAATATGATAATGTATTTGTAATAAAATCCATGTAATCACTAAAATTGGATGGATATAACAAAGATAAAAATAATTTAATAAATCTAATTGGCACATTGTTTTTCCATGTTATAAACACTCTTTATCATAGATAATAATCTTTTAACATGGAACCAATTTCTAGCCATAATGACTTATCATGGGAAAATTGTTATAAAATTAAAGCATTATAATATTTATATCTAAAATCACTAAACAATATGTGGAACTTTTGCGAGACATAAAAAATATGCATACGTGACACTATTTTAAGTTATGTGGACTTAATAAAGAACATAAATTATAGTGGAAACATTTCACAAGATAAAAGTTTAAAAATGTTTAAAGTATGATTTTTATTATAATATTTTTAATTAAAAAAATAAACTTCATAAATTAAAACTATTTTATATAATTCATAACAATTTTTTAAATTTCAATTTAATGTGTAAGATTCTCCCTATATCATAAAGATTCTTGGATATTTTTATTAAATGTAAATGGAAAATATAAATTTAATGTCGAAATGTTTTTTTTTGGAAAAAATGAAAAATATTTACATTTTCTTACAAAAAGAAGAGATGGAATCAAAAGGGTTAATATTAACCAAAGTGAGTTAATTTATTAAATGTAGTAAGTTTTAAATAATTAAAAAATATATATTTTTATTTTAGATGAGGTCACCTTAGGGTATGATGTCATCTTTCAAATTATTTAGATTATTTTAATATTTCATTAATCACATTTTGGGTATTATCTCATGAGGACCATTTTACATTTAAATTTCCCCTTATGAACCCTCTTTCAAATAGGCCTAAGTCACCTTTTAGGACCTATGAAGACCCATTCACCTCTTTGACACTTCTCCAAGCAAACTAAGAAACACAAGACCAATTATAAATGCATAGGTCCACTCCACATGACCCTTTTGACATCCTCAAATTATCATAGTCATCACAACACTCTGCTAAATCCAAATAGATCAATCCTTGACCTTATACACTAAAACATCAAGAATGAATAAATAGTCAACTTCAAATAATTTGTTTATACTAAATATGGATTGGTCAAAAATCCAAATTCCATATAAATAATCCTCATGGAATATAAAACAATCTCCAATATCTAAGTCCCCTTGAAATATCCAAATAATATCAAGAACAACTCAAAAATCATTCTTGGGTAACTTATAGAACATGGTTAAAACACATAGTCAACTTTGGAACTCAATATCTATAATTGTATAATCATCCAAATCTTATAATCATCATTTATGGATGTGACTTGAAGCATTATATAAATTATCTTTTTACTACATCAATAAACTCATCTTGGATCATAATATATGATCAACATACTACAGACTAGTCTTCCCTCACAAATTCAAATATTTGAATTCCAATGGTCACCGAGCAACTATTAAAATTTAAAAAAATTGCCATCATATCATGTACTTGAATCTTATATTAAACATGCACCATCTATCTCTTCTGATCTCTAACTATTATTTAATATTAAATATCAAACATGTTGATCTCATCTCATGTACCCTTATAGTATTGACCAAATACACATTATTGATGTATGCAAATTAACCAAGTCTTTATCTTGCAGCTCTCACCATTATATATTGCTCAAAAATCCTAATATTATGACACTTGGCACTCTCACATGCCTTTTTATAACTTTACTAACAATACTTTTCATGTTTTCCACTTGGAAATCTCATGTGCATTATTGACTCTGACTTGTCTTGTACGATTGATCTTTGTCAGTATGGACCACCACTCACTATTGATCTTAAGTCAAACTAGTGAGCTTGTGACACTTGTCACCTATTAATGAAACCTTTGACATATTGACTCTTACATACACCATTGGATCAAGATCAAAAATTAACATTCATCTTTAGATCTACTAACTGGATGACTTTAGACTTCAACAAGGTTTATCTTGATGGTCTCAAACCCATCACAATAGAGCAAATTTGAAGCTTCATAACTTGAGATAGACAATATTTCAATACGTCAAATTTTTAGGGTATCTTATTAGAACTATATAAAATAACTCCATGTAAACCTTTAATTAAAAAATAATTTGTGTACCTAAAAAAATTTAAAAACTTCCTGGCTCATACATATCTACATGACATGCAATGACGATCTGGCTAAGTGTAAAAACTACTACAATCTACCTGAAAGGAAAAATTTGAACCTTAATATTTTTTGTTGAAATTAATTTAATGACATAAATTTTTTACCATAGTATCTTGGGACTGATTTGATCACACACATATGGCCTACATCCCCTAACTCATCCATACATGGCAATGGTGATGTTAACAAATTGTCTACTCAAATTTTTATGCCACTGAGCCAACTATGCTAAGATGAAAATAATCAAGAACTAGATGAATACCATGCACTTCCAAAATTTCTAAAATCATACTTTAGCTCTGGTAGCACCCCTTGCATGGCCTCAAATCACCATACTCATCCCTAAACACCCTTAACATGCCAAATTTAAAGATGAACCAAGCCTACTTAAATCATACTAGGACAAGCACACTACATACTTTGTCATTGACACTTGTACTATCAAAAAAATTCATCCACTCACTTGTAAACCTCTTTGACATCAGTAAAAACTCTCTAATAATATCCCCTATTGTCATTGATGTTAACACCCATCATACAACTCACTTTCCTTCTCTCTCTTTAAGCACTCTCATAATAGGAACCTTATCCCCCTTTGACATAATGAAAAAGTGGGAAAAATTGATATTTAGTACATTAAAATACCATTAATATGAGAATACACCTTACAAATATGATATAAACTCACCCTCACCTTGATCCAACCTTGTCTTGCCTTGACAACTTTCCTTTGCTATTTGCCAACACTCTCTTCAACCAATCACTACAACCAATGAATAAAGAAAACACAAAATTAATAAAATATGATGAATTTCACCAAAACAACATCTAAGAGGGACTCCCCATAAGATATATGATCCATTTCATCTCTTGATCATCTTCAAATTTTCACACACCATGAAGAACCACCACACAAGCTTACTAGCCTTCTCTCTCAAGCGACCTCAAGGACCGCCAATATAACTTCATGCCACTCAAAAATAGTAAAAATGTTATAAGACAACATAATAACTCTCATAAAAACATGCATGTCTTTCCCTTTTGGAAAAACTAAGCCAAAACATCAAATCTTCACATTAGGCATGTCTAGACTCCTTATAGCCCTATCTAGAACTTGCAGAGCCCACAAATTTTAGTATCATAATTTCAACACCTAAAATTTCATATCTAGAGTATTATCATATGCACATTTAATCACACAAATTTTCATCATCTATCTCCTATGAAACATACTTTCTCCACAAATCTACTAGCCAATTAGGCCTCAATCTTGACAAAAAACATAAATAATTTTAAAACCACAAATCTTAAGATATATATGAAGCTTTATTTGATAGTTAACTTGAGTTATTAAAACTATTAATAATCCTTAAACATCAACTCATAAGGAAAGCCACTTTTCTATCATAGCCCAAAACTTTATAATCTTAAAACAAATAAGGTCAACAAACCTCTTTCTAGTCAACGCCCACCTCTAAAACTTCTTGTACACCTAGAGACAATCATGACACACTTATAGACAAAGGTTTAAGACTTCAATTTTTTTGTAATATTGGTTTCCTATACCATGGCTTGATCTAAAAAAATAAAGATAAACCTAAGAGCATACAAAAACCTCCAAAAAACACAAACAAGATCATCAAGACACAAAACTATTTGGAACACATCACAAAGGAGTACACAAACCTTTCTAAGCACCAAAGTCTTCTTAAAATTACAACAATTTCATTAAGCCACATAAAAAAAAACCCATTCTAATCCTCTAGATACTACATATATAGCAAAAACACCTTATGACATCACTCTGACCTCATCAAAGCACTTCTCCCTTCTTAACAACCTAACTTCAACTAGAAACACTCATCTCTTACCTTCTAGGACGTTCTGAATAAGACCACAATAAAACTTGATTTTCCACTATAAGGAGTCTCTTAATAAACATAGACAAATACCTCCTCTATACCACAATGCTCTTAAAACAAAGTAAAGCCAGGAATAACCCACATCTCCTCAATAACCACTTGAATTATTTTATAGCTATAAGACTTCTTTCTCTTATTCTCTTTAGTCTAAACTTTGATAAATTTTTCCTTTTCTACATCACTCACTTTATATTCTATGATATGATATAAAACATTTGGAAAAACTATGGAATCTTGACATACCTTGATTACTGAAGTGCCTTATTTGCATTGCATAACATCACCTCCAAATCTTGAAAACATAGGAACCAAACATGATCACACACAATAGGTTGCTTATTATCATCCAAACACACTGTAGAAATAGCCTCAACTAGAACCTTGGTCTTCTCCTTGAGCTTGGTCTCCTCATTCATAACATGAGAAGATAATTAGAGATCTTGGCACTCTCTAATTTTTATAGAATTCTCCACCATAGAAATAGATTACTTAGACTTGAAGACTCATCATGACTCACACATACCACCTTTGGTTTCCATGAGTTAACTTTTATTCTTTCTTGCACTCTAGAAGTTTGATTAAACTTATTCTATCTTAAATGAATTTGCTTATAGAACCTAGTAATGTGACCTCTCTCTTGACAATTGAAGCACACTATACCTTTTTCAAGAAGCTTATCCTACCTTTTTTGATTGAAAAAAAATCTTACAATATGTCTATTACTTTGAAAATTGAAATAAACTACTCTTTTTGAAGAAGACTCACCATCATAGTTCTATGCAAACTAATTTCTAATTGATATCTTGCATTCTCTAGCTCTATGCCTAAATTGATTAGATGAGTAACAATAACCATTGAATCTTACATACCTCATGGAATTTAATTATCTAATCTAATTAATCTTCAGTCTAATAGCATCTTCATTCTTTAACTCATTATTGACCTTCGAGGTCTGACTTTAATTAGTCTTCATCTTGTCTTGATTTACATTTTTTGTTCTTCTTTGTAATCAAGACTAGTTCTATAACTTGCATGCTTTAGACCACTCAAAATATTATCTAGATCACTTAAGCTCTTTTCAAATCTCTTAAATTAATGCATATTATTATATGTCTTCTCTAACTAATATTTTAATGACTAATTTTTAATTACGTACCTTGAACATTCATCTTCTTTCACTTTCAAGCTTGTATACATGATTTACAATTGAAAACTAAGATGTTTGACTATATCTTCATGCTACTTGATGTCTTCATTCATTCTTACATCATACATTTTTCTTCATATTACTTGATTTGAGACTTCATCTTTTTGTTAATCTTCTTCTTAGTATTTAGTTCTTTAAGAGAATTTATCAATTTAGTCTTATAGTCACCTCATCTTTATCATCATTTGAATCACTCCAAGTAGACTCCTTTTGATATGACTAACTTCCTTCATCAGCCATGAAGAGGGATCTATCTTTAATAGGACCATAATCTTTATGATCATACTCTGAGTCACTATTTTCACTCTCATCTATTGAGTTACAATCTTCTTTGGTGTAGAGACTCTTCTTTTCCTTGAAGTACTTCTTATTGTTGTCAAACCTTTTGAATCCTCTCTTTCTCTTATCAAACTTGTATGTCTTCTTATCTTCATCATCATTCTTATTATTCTTATGAGGGAAATTATTATTGAAATGTCCTACCTCTTTGCAATTGAAGTATTTGAAGGGTAGCTTACCTTTATACTTGAGTAACCCTATTTTCAATTTCTTTGTAAACAAAGAAATTATTTCATCTTCATCAATATCATATATGTCACACCCCTTGATTTTATTACCTTGGAAGTTCTTCTTTGGTTTGATTTCTATCTTTAATGTTGCTTCCTTCTTTGGTGGTTTATCATCATTGACTCTCATCTCATAGGTAATAAGAATGCAATGTAATTCATCCATATTTAATCAAGTTAGATCATGACTTTATTCTACAATAGGTACTTTAGAATCAATCTTGAGAGAGAGACCGTAATACCTTTTTAACTATAGTAGATTCTTCAAGATTTTCTCCAAGACCTCTGATGATGTTCACAATTTCATCAAATCTCTATAGAAAGGATACCATAGAATCTTCTTCCTTCACATTAAGACTCTCAAATTATCTTTGGTGAGTTTGTAACTTTTCCAACTTAACATTTTATTCTCCTTCATAAATAGTCTTGAATTTATCTAACATTTCCTTGATATATGTGTAATGGAGTACCTTGGTGTATTTAGTATCTAAAAGACCAAAAGTGATAACATTTTTTACCTTAGAATTATTCTCAAACAACTTATTATCTATAGTAATAGATGAAGGAATAGCAGGTGTGGTATAACCATCCAAATTAAATTTTCAAATATCAAACCCTAGGGACATGATGTAGGTCCTCATCTTTGCAGTCCAAAAAGTATAATTAGATCCATTGAACATCGATGATTGCTTAGTGGAAAAACCTTTCTTGAATTTGATAGCTACCCATATTATACCTTGAATTTCCTTCAAATTTTCAATCAATTACCAAAGGACCTACTCTAATACCAATTTTTAGAGGTACAATCATTAATATGGGAAATGAATCAGTGGTGACAAATAACCCAATTCAAGTTTTAAACCCTTCAAAAACTTAAGCATTCATTATAACCATTCATGAATCATACAAAATGTTTATAATAATGAACAATAAAGATAATTCAATATCATATACACAACACAAGGTCTATGTGGGAAACCCTCTTAGGGAATAAAAACTACTCTCAAGCCTAAAAACACATGGACTACTTGACCTATAAGATGATCACAAACATGAGACTGATCAAGTACTTCTAGCTAAAATTTACTAAAACACCTATTTCAAAATGATAACCTACCCCTAAGATAATAAATTAATTTTGATCACATACCGGTTAAGTCATTTTTATTAGCTTTATTGAAACATCTATTTCAAAAGGAACACTTGCCCCTAAGATGATCAAGTCCTTATGACCATCTTTTGGATCACACTAGACCTCTTTGCTCATCTTCAATCTTAAAACCTATAATATCACTATATTTGACATTATAAATATTACCTATAGGTCATACACATAGTCATCAACATTCTCTACTCCACAACCCATCCATTGGGCACACACTCTTCACTCCATAATTCTCACACACACTTCTTTCCTTAGGTTCCTTAAGTCTAAAAATCACCATATATGATTTCAGATTTTAAAGAGACTTCATGATTATTATCATGTTGATAACGTTCTTTTTCATCCATAAAATATTTTTTCATTATTAAGGCATCTACATGGGTCACCTTTAAGCACAACCCTCATTCAAATAGGCCTAAGTCACCTTTTAGGTTATATGAAGACCCATTCACCTCTTTGACACTTCTCTAATAAAACTAAGAAACATAGGACCATTTGAAAATGAATAAGTCCACTTAACATGACCCTTTTGACATCCTCAAATGATCAAAATCATCATAACATTCCTATGTAAAAGCTAAATAGATCAATATTTGATCTTATATGCAGAAACATCAAGAATGAACAAATAATTAGCTTCTAAGCATTTATTCATACTAAATATGGACTAGTGAAACCTTAAAAATACATATAGATCATCCTAATGGATTATAAAACAATCTCCAATAGATAAGTACCCTTGAAACATATAATTATTAATCTAAACAATATTTTAGGTGATAATCTAGGAAATGGTTCTACCCTAATTGGTGATAGAACTTCTGGGAGCCATAACTTTTGCACCATAGCTCCATTTGACTCCCTATTTGAAATATTGGAAAGATAAGAATTATTGGAACATCATGAGATGGTATAGATCTATAATAAGTGGATTTTTACCCTTGAGGACCAAATGGAAGTGCCCTAAATTCAATTTTAGTAGTGTAGTCTAAAAATAGTAAGTTTCTAAAAATAATAATTCCTCAATTTTTTTAATATTGTAAATCATGGAAGTTGAACCAATTAATATCCGTCAAGATTGGTTACCTTACATATACTCATCCTACCTTAAAAAAATTTATAAATGAAGATGTAACCTGAAATGAAAATTAGACATCTCTTCTCAGAGATAGGCATATGTTTGGGTCTACAAATTTGATCAATAAAACATTTCTTATCAGAGATAGAATTATTAAAATTATGTTTTTATTGTTTCTTTAATTATATTTCAACCAAAAATTTTGATTTTTGTATCAATTACAATCAATAAAAACTAAAAATACCTTCTTGGATCACTTATAGAACATGGTCAAAAGACAGTCAACATTGAAGCTCAATATCTACAACTATATGAGCATCCAAATATTTTAATCACCATTGATAGATATTCCTTGATGCTATATACAAATTTTATTTTTATTACATCAATAAATATATAATATATTTAAAGATATTAATAAAATACTTCATACTAGTCTTCCCTCACAAATTCAAATATTTAAATTCCAACTACCACTGAGCAACTATTAAACTTTGAACAATTTGATATCATCTCAAGTCCTCAAATATTAGATTAAACATGAAATATTGATCTCTTATGATGTTTAATTATGATTTATTATTAAAAATCAAACATGTTGACCTCAGCTCATACACCCTTGTAATATTGACCAAATATGCATTGTTAATCTCTAAAGATTAGCCAGGTCTTTATCTTGTAGTGTTCACCATTAGATATTTCTTAGAACTCCTAAGATTATGACACTTGGCACCATTCCATGATTTCTAATAACTTTAATGATAGTAATTTATGCTTGTGTCACTTGTAATTATTACATGCATTACCAAATCTTTGACTTGTCCCATACTATTAATCTTTATTAGTATGAACCACTACTCACCATTGATCTTCTACCAGACTAGTGATCTTGTGACACTTATCACCTGTATGTGCAACCTTTGACATATTGATTATTATAGTAATATTGGTTCAAGATTACGAATTAATGTACACCATTATACCTACTGATTAAATGAATTTAGAATTCAATGAGGTTTATCTTGATGGTCTCCAACCCATTACAGTCTGTTAGAGCAACTTTGAAGCTTTATAACTTGAGCTAAACAATCCTTCAAGACATTAAATTTTTAGGTAGTTTCTTAGAACTATAAAAACATATCCATGTAAACCTTTTATCAAAAATTAATTTTTTCATACCTAAAATAAATACACAAACTTATGGTTCATATATATTTGCATGACATGCAGTGATGGTTTGGCTGAGTATAGAAACTACTGTAATCTCTCTAGAAGGACAACTTTGAACCTGAATAAAATTTAATGTGATTAATTTCATGACCTAAAATTTGGGGAAAAAATCTTGTTAATAATGTGATCACATTATATGAACAATTCCCCCTAAGGCATCCATATGTGGTAATGGTGACATCAGTAAATTGTCTACTTAGATTTTTATACCACTGAGTCAACTATGCCAAGATGAACATAATGAAGAACCGGATGAATACCATGAACTTTTAAAAAACTATTAAATAATCTTTGACATTTTATAGGACCCATTTAATATAATTAAATCACCATACTCATCTCGAAACATCCTTAACCATGCCAAAACTAAAGATCAACCAAACCTACTTCAAGCATTCTAGGACAAACACAGAAGACACTTTGTCATTGACACTTAGATTATCAAGAAACTTCATCCACTCACCTACACACCTCCATTACATCAGTAATAAATCTCTAATTTTTTTTTATTAGGATATAATATATAAATATGATAATAAGGGAAAGATCTAAGAGACATATTTATTCAAAAATCACATATTAGTGGACTATTTGAAAATATAACCTTCATTACTTTGGAGGCATTAGGTGCTAAGACCAGGAATAAATTAGGGACCCACCATTTTTGGGCATCTTTTTATTATTTATCATGGTTATAATCTAATTTTAGGACTAGATCACTAACACTAAAAGTGCAGACTTTAACATTTTTATTATATTGTTTGGTGATACAAGCCTTGTTTAGTGATTATGTTATAGAACATCCAAATGATGTTTATCAATAAGATCAAGAGTATGAATGAGACATTCATTTAATTCATCATCAAGAATGATATCATGAAGAGATATGCATAAGGATGGAAAATAAAATTATAATGGTAAGACAAACTCTGAACCATATACTTACAACAATGGTATTACCCTAGTGGTAGTACATATGCTAGTATGATAGACCCAATTTGAAGGATATAAATGAGGTTTCCAATCTATGAGAGTTTTAGGGATGATTTTTTAAGGATTTTATTGATAATTTTATTACTGGCCTTAGCTTGTCTATTACAATGTGGATGATAGATTGTGTAAAATCTATGTGATATTTTAAATTTCGTACATAATTACTTCACATCCTTATTCTTGAAATTGTCACCATTATCATAAATGACAGTATGGGTAAATCCAAAATTATAAATGATTTAATTAAGGATAAAATGGTAAATATGAGGTTTTTTTATGCTGGTGAGAGGCATGGATTATACCTATTTAGTAAATTATTTAGTAGTCTTGATGATAAAAATATGCCCATCTTGTGATCACATTAGTTTACCGATCAGATTTAATCCTCACATGGAAAATGTCAATGGAGATTATATAATTTTGAGATAAAATTGTGGTGAATACATTAGATCATCATGGGGTTGGTAAGGACTACACTTTTTATAGAAATTGATAACATCCTTTATGAGATTAGGCCAAAAGTATCCCACATGTAGGCATTTTTGGTCTATAACATGTTTACTATAGTGACCAATACAAATTCTCCCATGTGATTGTTCAAGGAGAGAAGGGACATAGTATCTCATTCCATAGTAGAGTAGGGTACCTTTGGCATTATTATACTAAAGGGTGTTATATTTCAATAAATATATAAAATCTTACTTATGAATTATAGTCTTTCATAAGAGTCTATGTCTAGAGGATAAGTTTGATGTTTTAGAAATTGGATAATGTATTTATATCATGGTTTTTATTGAATGGTGGTAGCCTCAATATGACAAATAAGTGACTATTACAATTGAAAATAGTACATGGACTTTATTATTTCAATAATAAATTAGGAATCACTATAAACAAGAGAGTCATTGATAGAGTTCTAATTTCTTGGAATGGGATTAATGGTAAAATGAGTGAACTCTTTGGTGAGGGTAGTATTTATTTGATGATAAGTGATAATATTTTCAATTTTACAATGATAATCACCATTAACTTGATGAAGATGAGTTGTGAGTCACCCAAAGCATGTAAACATGGAATATCTAAGTCATGTGCCAGTCTCATGCCTAAGATTAATGATTCATATTATACCATGTTATTAGTGACATCAAAGTTGATTTATAATTCCAAAAGGATTATTTTACCATGAGGAATAGTTAGAATATATCCTAACCCAACTCCTTCGATACATTAGGTTCCATCAAAGTGTTTACAACCATGTTTCTTTGTGCAAATTGATATGGATTTCAACAAGTTCTTTGATAACTACTCTATTTAGTAATAATAGGAATGCCATAGGTATATTCTTGATTACATTATTCTAAATGAATAATGAAGTTATATAATTAATCTTTAAGGGAGATATCCTAATTAATACATTCAATATAGAGAATGTTATTGTCATGAAGACTATATTGAAGATGATTGATAGCAGGTATGGATGCTGCTATGAGTTGGTCAGCAATAACTTGCCCTTCAATAACATTTTACATTATGATACAAAGGTAAAATTTCATTAATATAACCATCCACTTGACAATTATATCTCTAGGTAGAAAGGCTTTTGAGAAAGAAAAAACAAAGTGGGTTGAAATAAACTATGACATAAGTTGTTTGATAGAGAATGTTATAATGAATATTTTCAGCTACAAAATATATAACAAGGCAATCATGTTCTATTTTGGTAAAAGAATCTTTCATTATGATATTTTTGGGAAAGCATTACCCCAACTGATACAGGATTAGAATAAGTGTATAAAATCAAAGGATGATCATTAGAAGGTAGAGGAAGGGAAGGTAAATGGATCAATGATTATATCATCTTGTCAAATGCCATCTGACAAGGATCAATCCATTCTAAATAATTTCCTTTATTAAAAATGGAATTAATAGAATAAACGTGATAAGGAATTTTATGGCTAAATTATCTGCTTACCCCAAGCTTTTTGAGGTAAGTAAGAATGTCTAGAATGGAGTGAGGAAAAGGCATGTTGATTATAGCATTGATTTTAGCAAGATGAACACCAATACCATGAAGAGAGACTAAGAAACATAACAATTTACTTGATGTAATACAAATGTTTTTTTTATAGGGGTTGAGTCTAACTTTGTACTTAATGAGTTGATCAAAGATGATGGCTAAATCAGAGATATGGGGTTTTAAGAAATTGGGATTTGGAAATGAGATAATCGACATATCTTTCCAAAATCTTATGGATAAGGTCATGAAAAATGTGGGTCATATCCTATTGATAAGTAGTTATGGCATTTTTAAGGATGAAAGTCTTGTTAACATAGAAATAAGTGTCCCATTCTATGATTAATATTATCCTATGTTAGTTTTTGAGGGAAATATGAATTTTATTGTATATTGAAAAAACATCCATGAGGGATAAAATTTTATATCTAACAATGGAATCTATGATGGCATCTATCAAAGGTAATGGAAAATTGTCCTTGGGATAAGTGAGGTTGAGATTGAAAATTTTGATGCATATGTGAATAACCATGGTAAAATTCATACAAATGGGAATAATGTTTGAAACCTATTTATAATAGTCCATAGGTTTAATAAACTTACCATTTAATATTTTGATCATTTCTTTATGGTAGAGGGTGGAAACTATAGGAGGAAATTTACACTTTTTTTTCCAAATGTGTTTTGCATTGGGGTATGTAATATGTGGTAAACCACAATACCAAGAATTTCCTCATATGACCAAATTAAATTATCATGATATTTATCTAATAATATATGAAATTTATCTTGATCGATTGGTGTGTGTTCTCAAGAAATAGTTATAGGTTGAAGACATGAAGGTGTATTATATTCTATTTTTGTGGATCTATCAATAAACATATATTCCCATCTTAAAAATGATATGGTTTATTTGGAAGAGAGGAAATGGATTGGTTTTAGTATCAATGCTAGAAATGAATTTGTTAAAATGAGGGGCCTTTTATTTAAATTCCCATGTTTATGATGTTGTTATGGAAGTTGAGGTTTTCAGGCATGGAACAATTTAAGGATGGTTTCATTGCTAGGTAACATAGGTAAAGGTCATAATATTCCACATCTACTTCAAGATAAATAATTTTGTTACCATGTTGATTTTATTCAAAATGTATGTGGCATACATATATGGCCTTCGAATCAAGAGTGATCTCGAGAGTAAGTAGAAATTTGGAGGAAGGTTGATTAGATTCAATTTGTTTAAAAATAGGCATATCTTTAGAATATTTGATAGATAGAGGATCTATTAGAGTAAATAGTGTGAAAAGAGGTATAAAATGTGATATATGTTTTGAATTTATGAGACGTATGATTTTTTTAACCATATAAAGAGTATCAGTAAGTGAAAAATTAATTGTAGGTACATAACCTTCAAGTTCTAACTCAATATCCATGGAAATAGTATAATTTTTTTTTTGTTAAAAACATTTATTTTAACTAATATTTTTTGATAGTATTTAACATCCAAGTCTCTTGATTTATCTTGGGCCATAATGTAGTTATCATCATAGATGAGATAATTAACACATATTTGTGTCTCTAAAGGAACTTCAAAAGGTGAGACATCTAGATCTCTATATTTACATGGTGACATGGTTAAAGGGTCTTGAAATAACTTAACCATTCCATATTCATTAAAATTTAAATCATATTTATTATAAGATGCTTCATGTGAATTACATGGAGGTAAATCGATGATATCATAGATAAGAGGGATGGTATGATCATGAGGTAACAAAGAAGGAATAATCCACTCTGAAATATAAGGAGGCTACTTGGTAGTATTATATGTTGAAAATCATTTGGTTCATCATAATCAAAATTAGTAAGAGTATTTTGTAAATCTAGATTCATGTTGATGAATTTAGGTAAATGTATACTATTAATTTTTAGAATATTGTGAATTTGATAGTAAGATTTAGGATTGGGAAGATGAATAATCCATGGGTTATGATCAACCTCATGTTTATATCATTTTACATTATGAATAAAATTGATACATTGGATTTTGGTAGAGGTAATAGGCCTCATGCGATGAGTCCATGGGAATCTTAAGAGTATATTATAGGATAATGTTAAGTTGAGAACCATAAGCTTAATATGTATAGTTTTGTGTCCAATATTAAGAGGGAGATAAATACAACCAAGAATCTTTTGGTTGGTCTTATAAAATTCATAATATGTTAAATGAGTTTTCTTGAGATGATCTTTTCTATAACCAAGTTGTTGAATGAGCCAAAGAGATGTCACATTAAGTTATTACCCTTGATATACTAATACCTTGAAAATGGGGTGGTATTAATGGCTATTTTAATAAAGAGAGGTGGATCATTAGCTCAAAATAGAATTTTGTCATTGATCATGTATTATTCAAGGAAATCTAAGAAAGATTTTGAAGAATGATAAATAGTTTCAATGGTATGAAATTATATTGGTTGAATCTCATGAGTATGTTGTTCCTCTCATAAGGAAGATTTTTCTTTCATTTATTTGATTTGTTTCATGGAGAATTTACAATGATAGGGAGAAGTGCAAACTAACTTTGTGAAAGGTATTTTTAAAGGCATAAATTTGTGTTCCTCTAAGAAGTTATAATGAGTTTTGGAAGATTAAGAACCAATATGAGTCTTGAAAGGTAAAATATGTTTAGGAGGAAGAAAAGTAGTTTGAGGTTCAGATTAAAAGTGGCTCCTCATTAATATCTAAAGGTAAGTTAGTGGTAGTAGTATCCTTGAGAAGTTTCTTTTCTAGTAATGGTTTATCTGGTTTTGTAATGGGATGTTTGTGGGATTTTTTACATTTATAATTTACCATAGTCACATTTATGTGTTGGGATTTGGTATAGTATTTATCATAATCAACATCAATCACAAAAATATCCTTGTTTGATTGTTGAGGGTTGAATGTAGATAAGGTTTTTGAATTGTTAAAACTAAAATATTTGGAAGCTTGTTTCTTTTGAGAATCATTAACATAATCATGATGATGGATTTTAATCATGACATCATTATTTAATGAATCACCTAGAATAAAATAAATGACAATTTTTGTAAGCCCCTAACATGTCTCATGTGAATGGATTATATCAGCATGAAACAAAAAAAAATTGATTAGGATCATAACATTTAGGGGGATTATTAGGATACATGAATGGCTTAGAAGATATTACAAATTGTTTCATTTATTGCATGGTTAATGACATATGGAAATATTGGATATTCTTTTTGTTTCAACTACTCCTAGTTTCGGTTGAGGAGGATTGTTAGTTATTACATTGGTTGAATGTTTGAAACATAACTTGATGATTTTATACTTGGGTTCAAAATATTTAATTAGGAAATCTTGATGCTTAACTTCATCAAGAGAATCATATAAATTTTGGGGAGTGAAGGTTCAAACCTTGTATTTGAGTGAAGGTGCTAAGGTCATTATAAAAATTTTAATCATGTTTTCATTAGTCATGTTATGATCAACCTTATGAACCAAATATTTCTATTATTTGATAAAATAATGAGCTAATTTGGTAGGAGATTTCTTATCATTAATGAAATAACATAGATTTTTTTTTGAGAAGATCATTGTGTTGGATTTATTTAAGTAAAGAACTGACTAAACCCTCAAGTTTCCATATGAAATTTTAATGAGAAGTTTAGTTGTGGGGAAGGTATTGGTTTGGATCCACTATTTATAAAGATTATGGAATTCCTTAAAAAAAGATACAAGCTCTTTAGTCCCATCATATTTAATAGTTGGAGATATATTACCAATATTAATATAGATAATGAAAGGGGCTAAAGGCTCATTTTTAATGTGTTTAAGCATCTTTTTATGCATGATATGTTTGGGAATAACATTTCTAATGGCATATTTAAGAGGCAAAGGGATAAAATTTTGATAATGTCTAGGAAGAGGATTGAAAGGCTAATTAGCCATGTTTATCAAATGATGTTGTATTTGCATCATTTGAGAGGTGTTATATGTTCATTTGTTGCACTATTTGTGCAATAGTTTGAGTTGTATCAATTGGTGGGTTGGTGTTGGTACGAGGATTTTCAAAATTGGTATTAGGGGGAAGGTTGTTAGGAGTTAGGTTTCCTATGGGGTTATTGGATAAGCTTGTATCAATTGAGAGGTGTTATATGTTCATTTTTTGCAATATTTGTGCAAGAGTTTGAGTTGTATCAATTGGTGGGTTGGTGTTGGTAGGAGGATTTGAAAAATTGGTATTAGGGGGAAGGTTGCTAGGAGTTAGGTTTCCTATGGGGTTATTGGATAAGCTTGTATCAATTTTACCCATAGTATGGTAAGATGTTTGAAGGTGGGAATTATCTTGACCAGTATGAAAAGGATCTGATATACCAATCTCATCTATTAGAGTGATTTGAACCATGTTGTAATCAAAGTATGAGTGAGGAGATGAAGTTCTCTAAGATTGAGTATCCTCCTGGTTAGTAAAGATATGAATAAAATAACATCCCATACAGTGTCTTAATGAATTTAGATTGTTTAAAAATATTCTAATAAGGGATTTCATTATGTTTAAAGAAAGAATCTGATAATAGGAAGCAAGGAGGAAAAATATGAACATAGTCAATCACACAGAATAATATCAACTAATAGGTATAAAGTCAACTAGGTCAAAAGAGTTTTGAAAAATGTCCATAAAACAAGATGCAAAAGACACAATCAAACTAATCGAATATGTTCTATAAAGGATAAAATTAAAAGAGGTTAAATGGATACATAGTCGTATGTGTTGACTATACACTATAGATAAAGAAATGAAAAAAAAAAAGAGGACATAATTAGGTAGATTGATTACATAATTAAAGATGAGCAGTAGAACATGATAATAAGATACACAGTCAAACAAGTCAACTATGTATTCTAAAGGTAAATATTGAATAAGCTAACAAAGATACATAGTTGGATAAGGTGACTGTGTACTGAAGATAGGATAATCTTTAAGACTATGTCAATGGGATGATAATGTTTTGAAAATAGAGAAATATTTTTCAAGGTAATATTTAAACAAATGAAATTAAGTACACAAGAAATTAGATCAATGTGATTGATCCTATTGGAACACACATCCCAAACCTTGTACTAACCCTAGCTAATGAAATTTTTACAATATAAAATAGAATGATAAAATCACAAGAAATAACTTGAATGTAAATGTTAATTAATTGGGCATTCCTAAATGTTTTTAAGTTATGATAAAATTTGAAATTAATGTGATGGATATTTGGCTGTACGAATGAACTAAAAAGAAATATATGGATATTTTTAAGTAGTTTATGTTGAAATGGATTTGTATTGGTGATCATAATGGCTTGGTATTGGGACCTACCCACTCACTTCACAATATTGCAGTGATAAGGTTTTCAAATTCTTTGCCAATATATACCATTAACCACATGTTTATACAGGGCCATAAAACCAAGTTGGCTTCCCCATTGGTAATGAAATCCAAGTAGGTAGACCTTGGGAAGAATTTCTTTTAATTATTTTTTGTGTAAGTTGGCTTAAAAGTGTGTGAAATATAGATAAACAATGTGACTAAATTGGTAAATAAAAACCACCTAATTAATCTATGTTTTTTACAACTAAAATAAAAACTAAATTGATTACATGCCAAAATAGGATATTTTCTTAACTATGAAGAGTATAGAATCAGGATAGGTGACACTATATGCAAAAAATGTAGTATACATTTGATAGGGTCATTATTGTTCTTCAAAGGCAAGATCTGGAAGATTGTAGTCTAACATGTTGATTATGTCTTCTAGATAGAAGACATGCTATAGAACTATGTTGACCTAGTTGACCTAGTTTACTATAGGTTTGTTGTTTTATAGACAACAAAATTATGAAAATCATAATGTAAATTAAATATTGAAATGATAGAGAAGGTAAGAATAAACATTGGTGTTTTTAAAGATGCTTAGTTTTCAAAATTTTATGTTGGGTTGTTCAAATTTTGATTTAAATATTTTTCCAATAGAATCAACTAGCTCAACAAAGTTTGTAAAACATATTTGATGAAGAAGAATTTGTGAATAGAGTCAACTAGTTTGACTATATTTACAAACTCCCTTTATAAAAAATAATTATGATTAAAATTGATAGGCTTGACTACGTATGCAATTCTATAACTAAAGAAGAAGATTGTGTTGAATTGATCGATTTAGTCACCTATACTTAGAGAGGACATGCATAGATAAAACATAGTCATTTTGGGGTGACTTGTGTTAAATCTACACATAGACTATTAGAAATATACCAATACATTCAATACAATATTGAAAAAATAAAAATATATTATATGATGATGAAAATGAATGTGTGAAATAAAACCTACAAGGATTTGATTCACATTGGGTTCATCAAAAGTATATAAAGAAAAATGCATTTGGCCTATTAATCAATCCTAACTTAGAGAAGATAAACCTTACTTACACTTCCATTTGTTGATACATTATATAATCTAGGCATGAACAAGATGGATTAACTAGATCTAACTAAGGGATATCTTACCACAATAACATCACTAGAAAGGGATCTAAATCCTCTAGTCAAGCAACAGTATGCAATAACCCCAGATAATCCCTAAGTTTTCATATTCCCTAAGTAATTGAAATTTAAAGTAAAATACAATTTAATGCTCACAAAATATTGTGGCACAAAGTGGGGGTGAAAAACATAAAAATTAAACATGCATAGAAGATCTATACTCAAGTCAATGTATATAAAATCCTATTCCATGGGAGAGAAGTAAAAATGTTGATCTATCTACTTTAACAAAGGAGGAACAATGTTATGAATACTTACGTTTGAAGATGAACCCACCAATCCTCTATCTCTCATTTCACAAAGGTGCTTCACAAGAGGTTATTGTGGTATGTAATGATAATAAGGATAAGTTATCTTTAAAATATATAATTTCTCTATGCATCCAAAAAACTTCTCCATAAGACATGATCTAAATCTCCAAGTGTATTATTGGAAATCTAAGTAATGCTACTTAATTATAATGGTGGATAAGTAGATGCATAATATAATATTCTTATTATGTTATTTTCTTATAAGTTAAAAAAATGGATGTGTGTGTGTGTATTATATATATATATATATATATATATATATATAACCCTAAACCTTTCTAAAAATTTGTATGACATGGTCATCCCAATTCAACTATGTATCTCTATTTCATAAAAACAAGTTAGGTCCTGGTATAGGTTGGCCAGGCCGATCTAGACCCATAATGTGAAAATATCAATTAGGATATAAGGGCAACCTAAACTGATAATGTATGATAAATATCAAAAAGGGTATTAGGATTAGATAGGGGCTAAGTAGGGTAGTGCATTACTTGGAGGAGTGTGTAAGAGAGGATGTAAATATAAAGGAAGTGTATAATAAATGTTTATATTGATAGAAAGTGGTGGTATAGGGGTCAACAATACTATGAATCACCAATGGTCTACCTACCCCTTTTCCATTGCACCTTTTAAGGCATGCAATTAGAGATATTGTGACTTGATGGGTTCTTTTAATAGATAAAGCATAAATAATTAAGAAATTTTAAAAATATTATATGTATAATTTTTTTTTCTAATTCTATTTTTAATCCTAAAATTCTAAAAACTAAGTATTAACTAGAACGGATTTTTAAAAAATAAATTGTAAATGGTAACTCCTATAACTATAAATGATTTCATAAGATGTAGAGTGGCCCTAGTTTGTTATATTTATTAAAATAATTTTTAAATTATAATAATATAAAATTAAATGTAAACTTATAGTTCTCTTTGAAGGGTGTATTCCATTTTAAGTGCAAAGGGTGTATGCCATTTGTAGTACATAGGGAGTACACCCTTTATCAAAGGGCGTACTCCATTTACCTAAATAATTTTGAAAATTTTCTATTCCCTCAAAAATATGACATTTCATAGGCCATACATGCTTTGTAAATGTTGTAAACCCTTTACATATTTCTAATATTTCACTTTCCCACTTTTCTTCCAAATTTATCTCAGTTTTGGGCTTGGGGGTTCGAACTAGGCCTAACCCCTGTCATGGACCATCCCATTTGAATTTTTATAAATTTATGTGTCTTCTTTTTCTTTGATGACACATCTGATCAATTAGATTTATTTAGTTTTAAAAAAAATTATGGATTTATGGAGGGGGAAATGTAGGTTTTAATTTTTTTTTTCAATGTTAAACTATCATTTGTAATTATTACTTAATTTAGACACTACATACTTCATTATTGACTATATAAATATCATTTCAAATAAATTTATAGATTTTTAATTATTTATCAATAGTTTATAAGACTTATATCTCAATAATCTACATATTGTTTTAGATTAAGGTAAAAGCAAGTTTTGAAGGGACCCCGAAACCCTTTAACATAGAAAGAAAGATGAAGCATTAACACCCAACAGGAAGAGAAATCCTCAAACATACTAAAAAATAGCATCAAAATCAGATTTTATAGGGACATGAAACCACAGACCAAAACCATAAAAAGATCACAGGTTTTATAGAGGCCTGGAAACTCACAATAAGTAATAAAACTAAGAACCAAATTCCAGAACCAATTTTGACATCTAGAAAAAAGGACAAGAACAAAAACAATAACAACTAAGAAGACCCTAGTCTTCTAATTCCAGGATCATCTTCATGACCTCATTTCCAATCATTGCAGTATCATGTATGGATATTGCAGCCGAAGTGGCAACTTCTTGCAAGGCTTTCTTCCTCGAGCTCTACTTGGTCCTCTTACTTGGCCCCTCCAGATATTTTATTTCTTCATTAGCTCATTTTCCAAGGTTAGCTACAGCCGCACATATGCTTGAAGTAACCTCCTCCATTTTCATTCTACTTTCTTTGATGATACTTCTCAGATTATTCTCATAATCCTTAAGTTTAATTGGAATATCTCTCATTTGCATCTCCAAATTACTGATTTTAATCCTATCAGCTTCTTGATTATGTTGCATTATTTCTACTTTCTTCTTCAGCTCCATTATTTCCTTATACATCCATGTATCAAATTGGAGACTAGCATCTGCTTTGAATTTGGCTGAATTCATGAATGAAAACTTAGTGTCCCTCTGTTGAGCATCACAACTGTCATCTGTATTCTCTTGTGGGGAGGACTAATCCTTTTCAATTTGGTTCTCCCTTTCCATCATTTTCTCCTCTTTTGTCTCTGCAGGTTCTTCATGGTGGACAAGATCATCCTTTTCTTGTTCCCTATTCTCCATAGCATGATTGGAAACTTGAACCCTATGTTCCTTTTCTCTTTTCAAAATTGGATCATCAAGTAAAGTTTTTGTGTCTTTAGCAGTTCCCCCCAACACATTTTGATTATCTTCATGATTAGAATTATTTTGTTTTGTATTGCCCTCAATTTTATCCCCTTCATTTTCTTTCTCACTTTTTTCTTCATTATCTTGATAACCTTCCATATTTGAACTAAAATCCCCAGTTTTTGTCCCTTCCTCTTCCTCCAAAACATTCTTCTCAAAAATTTCTATACTTTCCCACTCAGATTCTTCTTTAGAATTTTGTTTTTTACAATTGGAGGTTTTAGGTTTTACTTTTTCTTTCCCCTTAACTTCTCCATTCTTTTTTCACTGTGCATCCTTATTTTTGTCAGAATAAGGAGTCGACGCAATTTAATTATTTTTGGAAAAGCCCTATATGATAAGAATCAATCCTTCATGTAAAACAGGGTGAGATTCCTTCTTTCTATGGGCAAATAGATTTTGAAGTAGCAAAAAACACAAATATAAAGGGAAGGATATTCTGTCTTTATGCCCAAAATGATTCAGAAAGACAAAATGAAATTTATGAACTCTTTTGGTCCTACCATCTAGGATAAAGTACTCATGAATGCAACATAATACATCTCTCCAAATTCATTTTATCTGCTCCAAATCAAAGAAATCTCCATTCTTTTCCAACTACTTCTCCTCTACATCCATCTTCAGAAATTTTTTGTAGGCCGCATTGGAGATGCTGGTCTGCTTAGAGAATTTGATACCGCCTGTTGGAAGCCCTGTAACCTCAGCAATGAAATCCTCAGTCAGCTTCATAGTAACACCATGGAGAGTTACTCTATCATTGACCCAATTTTTGAATAATGTCATCGTAATGTGGGTTTAGATCGATGCAATCACTCCAAATAACTTACTACTTTCCCTTTCTGAAGAATCTTCCAAACATCCTTTCTATCCTTCCGTTATTCACAACTTTTTGGCTCTTGCTTATATGGTTCACCCTTTATTTTGCATGACAAACAATATTCCAACACCACCAAAACACAAAAGGTAGGAAAATGGACCCAATTGTTCTTTACCTAAAATAGAACTCACCTATATGCTGACACATGCGAAATCCACGTTACATTCTCATGAATACCCCTGTTCAGTGAAGGTAATCTATCCACTGTATGGCTACTCAACCAAATCATTTGATTACTAATCTAGGCAGATCTTTCCCTCTTTAGCATGAATGGCATCATCATTAATAATCACTTTGAGGTTAATGTCCTTATTTAATGCATCATGCCATCTCACCTTATGCCCCATTTGAACAACATGATTAGCTATCCAGTCAGCAACCCCATTGGCTTCTCGATATGTATGGGATATAGTTACTTTTTCAAACATTTGAATTAAATATTTAATTTCCATCACCATAGCCTCAATGGACCATGAAATTGATTTTTTTTATTGAGGATGTTTACAGTATTCAAAGAATCGCCTTCCAACCATAATTTGGAAAAACCCAACTCAACAGCTAGTTTAATGGTGTAGAGGGCTATAGTAGCTTCAGCAATATGACTATTCAATTTACCAATTGGAATAGAATATCGTCAATTACATTTCCCACATAATCTCTTAGTACTCCTCCACATCCTGCTCTTCCCAGATTCCCTTTAGTTGCTTCATCAAAATTTCCTTTGATCCAAGCATTAGGAGGGACATTCCATTTTACAATCAATCTTGGATTATCAATTTTCAAATTAGGTCTTTTAGATCGTAAGGGGTTATCAAATTGAAAGGTTTGATCAAGATACCTTTGTGATTTAAAATTCTCCTTAATATCTCTAATAATATTTGGACCAAGCACCCATCTAAGAAGTTCTATATTTCTAAATATTCTATTGTTTCTTTCTTTCCATATGCCCCCCCATATATGAGGAAGTGTTAGTTTCCAAAAAAAATGAACATCAGGATTCTTAGAGGGACAACACCAACTTTTAAAGGATAGATCCACACTTTTTTTATGTACCCATGTTATACCCCAAAAATTAAGAATCTTAGTCCAGACTGTCTGAGTGTAGGAACAGTTCAAAAACATATGGTCCCTATCTTCAAATCCATTTTTGCATAAAATACACCTGTTAACCACATTTATTCCTCTTTTCTACAAATTGTCCAGGGTCAAGATTTTATTTTGAAGCAGAGTCTAGAAGAAGATATTGATTTTAGGGGTGAGCCCCTTCATCTAGGCTTGAGACCACAAAGGTTGATTACCCTTTTCCTAAGAAAGTAAAGATAGTAGAGACTTTAAATTGTCTACTAGGATCATCATGCCAAATAATCTTATCCTCCAGATAGGGATAAAGAGAGATAGCATTGAGAGATAATTGGATATTGCTGAAGCCTTGATTAACATCAGTTAAATTCACCCAAGAATCATTCTGCCAATACTGACTAACTAGTATACCATATCTCTACTTACATCGATCAATTAAATCCTTATCTTGAACATCTTCCCTGAAAGGATAATCCTTTAACCAGACATCATCCCAAAATTTCACCTTAAGTCCATTACCAACTTTTCAAGAACATCCTTTTTCTAAATTTTTTTTGTCCCCTGAATAGCCCCCCATATGGAAGAGGGGCGAATTACATCAGGATAAGAAAAGAAGTTAGAAATGGATTTAGCAGTAAAGAGGTATTTATGTTTCCATATAGTACTCCACTCTTTGTTTTCATGGTAAACTCTCCATCCCAATTTGGCTAAAAGAGCTTTATTCATACTTATGATTTTCCTAATTCCTAATCCCCCTTCCCTGAAAGGTTTGCAAACATTGTCCCAAGCTATTCAAGGCATTCTCCTTTTTTCCTTAGTACCAGTCCATAGGAAATTTCTTTGAATTTTTTCAATAGACTCTGCAAATTTAATAAGAACTCTGAATAGACTTAATGCATAAGTTGGTATGCTTTGAAGATAAGTTTTGAGAAGAGTTAACTTTCATGCCTAACTTAAAAGGTTTCCTTTCCATCTCGCAAGTTTCTTTCTAAACTTGTTTATAAGATCCTCCCAAAAGGCATCAGGGACTTTCAAACCAAGAGGAAGACCCAAGTAAGAAGAGGGGAGAGATCTTATAGAACATTCAAGAATTTTAGCAATTTTATTTTACCTCTGGATAGGGGTGTTAATAAAGAACACTACACTTTTGTTCCAGTTAATCAATTGGCCAGAGGTAGAAGAATATAAGCTGATGGCTTGCTTCAAATTTCTTGCTTCCTTGACTTCAACTTTCCCCATAAAGATGGTATCATCAACAAATTGTACATGAGAAAAAATTAGAGGATGGGAAGAAGGTTTTAAACCCTTAAATAAACCTTTATGAACTAAATCCCCAATATATATCCCTAAGCAGTCAGCCATAATTACAAAAAGGATGGGGGATAAAGGGTCACCTTGTCTCAATCCCCGAGATGGATAAAAGAACTAAGATGAGCTTCCATTTACCAAAACAACAATAGAGGAAGTTAAAATCAACTGATAAATAATACCAACCACCTTTTGGTCAAAGCCAAAAGCTAATAGACTATTTGGAAGGAATAACCAATCAACCCTATCATAGGCTTTTGCAATGCCAACTTTCATAATGAACCCCTCATTATTAGAACATGACAATGAGTGAATATTCTCATGAGTAGTGATAATAGAGTTGAGAATTTGTCTACCTGGGATAAATCTATTTTGCTGATCAATAATTATCAAAGAAATCACTTGAATAAGTTTGGAAGTAAGAACTTTGGAAATGATTTTATAGAAAGAATTACAGAGGTTGATCGATCTAAACTGCTCAAGAGAATCGACACCAATTTTCTTAGGAATCAAACACATAAAGGTAGAGTTAACTTCTTTAAGAATCTATTTTGCTCCATAAAATTCCTTCACAGCATCACTAACATCTTTACCAACAAATTTCCATAGCTTTTGAAAGAAAAACATGGGGAAACCATCTGGTCCAGGAGCTTTATCTCCTCCTAGAGAGCAGACAGCTTTGAAGATTTCCTCCTCCTTAGGAATTGAGCTTAGCATTTTATTATGTTCCTTCGAAACCAATGGCGGAATCACTCTTAGAATTTCAGATTGACTATCCAAATTGATATTAGGATCAGCCTTCATTAAGGATGAGAAAAAAGACTCCATTTCCTCCTTTATATCCTTTTCCTCTATAATCTTCAAATCTCCCTTTTGTAGATGTGATATGTGAATTTTAGCTCTATGCTTTAGAGTGGATAGATGGAAATTTTTTGTATTTTTATCTCCTTCTCTCAACCATAACAGCCTAGACCTTTGTCTTCAATAGATTTCTTCTTTAGTGATGATATCATGATATTGAGCAAAATTTTCATTTTCTTCAATAAGGAGATCAGGAGTATATCCTTCCTTCTGAATTCTTTCCTGTGTTTTAAGAATTTCCTCCTTGATGACTCTTTTATTCTCAAAGATGTTTCCAAAGCTATTATTTTTCCATTTTTAAACTTCCCTTTTAACATTTTTGAGCTTAGACACCACTCTAAAGAGCGTTGTACCCTCAATATCAATATTCCACCATTCTTCCAATTTACTTTCAAATTGTGGGTGTTGCATCCACATCTTCTCAAATCTAAAAGGAAAATTCTTCTTTGAATTAATTTTTGCAGTAGTGAAGATGAGAGGAAAATGATCCGATCCAGTTTTTTGGCATGCTTCCAACTTGCAAATGAATTCTTTTGTCCAATCAGGAGAAATAAGGGCACGATCAAGCCTAGCCTCAATACACAATTGTTAATTGTGTTTAAAAAAATGATTTTGAAGAAGTTAATGTCAAAAAGTTTTTTTGTACACTTGAAGTTTCAATTTTGTATCCATATTAAGTTATAAAATTATTATTATTATTATTATTATTATTATTATTATTATAAATTAATTTAAAAAATATTAATAATCTTTGACATTTCATTTTTCCATCTCTAAATTTTCATATAGTAAATCATTTGTTTCCTCAAAAAATAAGGGTGTTCATAGATATGCAGTATCGTTCTCTTTTCAATAAAAGAGATAAAAGCATCATCATAACTTCATTTATTTCAAACACATTTATCATATGGGTATTGAAAAAAAATTATATTTATAAACTACATTCAGATTTATATAATTCATACATCATTGTCATATTCATTTTTCATGTGTATCTATAATTCTTTCCAAATTCAACTATTTTTATTTTTAGAAAACAAATGTGTCGCTTTAAGCCCTCACCCTTTATCCCCCATTACAATAAATCTACGCAATTCATATCTACGATAAATAGGCCAATAGTTGAGCATGGTCTAATAATTGAAATGGGTCTTGATAATTTACATAATGTGACCCCATAGTTTTCATATTATTAGCTAAAAATAATTACTATAGTACTACTTAATATTTAACCCAATTTTATGATATACTAGCTAATAACATCATGACATGGAAGATTTTAAAATATCAATGCAACATTGTAAAATATATTTACTATCACCATGGATAAGTATTAGAAAACACTTTTCATTTCCTATGTGCTCAATGTAAAACATACTTATCAATATTCTTATCTTGTGTAGAATGGGCAAGTGCCTATTCTACACTAGATAATAATGTAAGATTTTTTTAACCATATTATAAATGTATGTATAGAATGGGCATGTGCCCATTCTACCCAATATAATAATATAGACCTCTATTTGTCGAATTGGCATGTTCTTGTAAAACCAAAGTAGTTAAAAAATACATTAATAAAATTTTACAAAGTTCACACTTTATGTAATAGTATATTATGTGAAATAATTAATCACTTTGAAAACACAACAAAGTGATTTAAATAAGTTATATACTATACATTTATTTATCAAGAATGTGTAGGCAAAACACTAATGTGAAGGAAAAACAATTTTTGTAACTTGTGTTCTTAAATAGATAATTTCAACATGTCAAGTGTCAACCCCAAAATTTATGGTGCACCAATAATAGCACATCTCTCATGAAATTAAGTAGAATAATGATAATAGTTTCATTGATTAAAAATAATTACATAATAAAACATTAATTGATTATATATATATATATATATATTATCTTGACAATTATGAAAAATAATCTTCTAAAAAAATATTAACCTTCCATTCATATTTAATAAATGTTGGACCCTGAATCCATATAAGTATAAGATCTATGATAACATAGTAGACACTTGGGTGTGAGGCAAGCACTTGTCATGATTATTGTTTCATCATCTTGTGGTACCAGTTGGTAGGTGGCTAACTAATTCCCTTGTAGATCAATCATCATTAGGAAGCAGGCACATAGGATAGTCACGACTCATTAAAGGATGGATAATGGAGCTGGTAGAATGATTACATCTAGTGCCAGCTCAAAAACTAGCATGCTCTATTCACCATGACACTAAGACACCTTGAAACACTATAACACTGAGCTAAGTCTAATTAGCTCTAAGAGGAAGATTGGAGTAACGAATCCATCGAGGATTGGTTATAGATACTATGTTTGCTATTAGAGCTCAAATATTAGTTTGAGATGTCTTTGATGCTCCCCATTATAATTCCCAAGCTTGCTTGTAAGCCTTAGGGCCTGTAGCAGCTTAAGATGAGCATTTAATAAGTTCTTATTGACCTGTGTATATTGTAGTTGATCTTTGTTTAATGATGAATGGCTTTGCATAATGTTAATAAATTGAATGCTTAAATATATATTATGTATGTTGACCTTTTATGAGATTTTGACCTAACTGATCCATGACATTCTTGTAGCATATGAGGACACCAACAACCTATATAAGAAATTCTCTAAGTATGGGTAAGACACTACACCTTGAAATGATACCTATGTCTAAGCATGAACCTAAGCCTAAATCCTTCAAATAGGTACCTCAATGGCCCTTCAAGTTCTTTAATTACATTAAGCCAAGGGAACCAAAGTCTTGTGACCATGAATCTATAGACCTTATTTATAACAATTTTCAACTAGCAGATAATTAGTTACCCCCTAAGATGTCTTGTGTCCATGAATGCACCATTTCCATTTCACTAACTAAAATCCTTAGAGGATAGAGCTATGCCATGGCATAAATATACAAACACGAGCCTTTGTCCCTTCTCCATTTCACTTTAGGTGAGTGTATAATGCTTTCACCTTATATGAAGTGATGTCACTATAGTAAATTGTCAAATATTGAGTGTTACATGATTATTCATGGCATGTGCCACATTGTGACAAGTTTAAATCTGACTTAGATACCTAGATAAGTGTTTGACAAGGCTCATGACTGAAGACACCTACTTTTTTAACTTTTTATTTCCATTATTGGGATGTGTTATATTTTGTTGCTCTAATGATGCACTAGAACAATGGTCCAACTCTCCTTTGAGAATAATGAGTGATGGATAGAATGATTGGAAGATAGATTTGAATTGAGGAATCTAATTTTTAGAAGTTAAAAACTAAGGAAATGGGTCCATAACCACTTGTATGATGCTTTGTATGAGGTTTTATTTTATGAAATACTAGAGCAGGTGTAACAATGGTTGGCTGCTTATGTGATAAACATAAGTCAAAGATATGGATAGTGCCTTGAAACGAAAAAAGAGTGTTTAGAAAGGCTTGATAACATATATGCCACTTGGACTAGTGCTAGAGATAAATGGTGGTAAGGGGCACTAAATAAATATATACTTGAATTTGAAGTATCAACATACTCCTACCTTGAAGAAGCAAAATATCAATTTAAAGGCTTGTTTATGAAATAATTTGGCACGAAAATCCAAAAGATGATGGTGGATTATAATTTTAAGATCATGAGGATGGAATGATAAATTACTCTTTTGTATAAACAACACAAAGGGGAAGAAGAGGACGTGTAGGTGAGGTAAAATGGAAGGGGTGAGAAGTTTGATACTCAAGAGCTTGAGAGATAGGCTTATAATAATAGGAGGTGTAGGTTGATGGAATATTTGGAACTTGAAAGTACCAAGAGGACCTGTAGAGAGTGGTAAGGTCATGGGGAAGGATCTCTTGAATGAAAGTAGTACATAGAGGAAGGAAACCTTAAAATCATGGAACAAGATCCATAGTTGACAAGTGAATACTTGGGGTCCCTATAGAAATTGACCATTGTATAAACATCATATGCACCTAACCCATTTGGACCTATGACATGAGCTCATGTGTTTTATCCCCAATAGGAAGATAGAATATTAATAGTTAACCTTATTTATAACTTAGACTTTGACCATTTTATAGACTCATACTAGAATTTTTTGATTGAACAAGTTATTATTTATGAGTATATAAATAAGGATACTTTAGACTTCAAGCCACTAGCTTGAATAGATAGAATTTAAGGATAAGCACCCCAATCTAGCCAATGTTAGCTTTACAAAACTAGGTAATAACCCAATGGAAGTGGCACTGTGCCACTAGTCAATAGTATAACACCATCATATTATATAGTGCCAATGGTAATGATAAGACCAACACTTGTCATAGTGGATAGAGGCATTGGAGGACCACCACCAAGATAAGTACAAAATGGACAAATATCTTAGACACTAGATAGTCTCCTACCCTAAATTTATTATGAGATGGCCATGCACTTGTCCAAGTATTGAGGCATGGAGAATGATGTAGAGCATGTGCTCAAATGTTAATTAAAATGGTTTACTTGGGGAATAACCTAATCTGAGCACAAGGAAACTAAATTTGTGATAACCTTGATTGATTATGCCAATACTTGGTATACGATTTTTGATCCAAAATAGGTTAGGTTGATTATGACACCCTAAAGGAAGCCTTCTTAAAAGAGTTCAATATACCTATGTTTGAGAAATAGAGCATCACTACACTCAAGGAGATTAACCAGGGATTATTATAGAGCATGCACTTATACAATGATAGATTCAAGACTCTTCTTTCCAAGTTTCCTCATGATATTCTCCTATCCTAGCATGCACCATGATTCATTAGAGGATTGATAATACCATTCAAAAGGGTGATATACATGAAAAAATTCATAGACCCTTGGGAAGTGCTTAGGTAGTCAATTGTGTTGATATAAGAATTAGCCCTTTTATGGAGGTATATATTGCATCTATAGCATCCTAACTACAAAATCTAACCATTAGTACATCACAATGTGATCGAAGTAGGTTATGGTGTGTTTATTATGTGATGAAAGGTCATAATAGAAACAAAAACCCTTGAAGGAATGTGTGCACACTATTTCTCAGTTGTGAAGTTTATTATGAGGTGAATGATGTTCATAACTACCCTTTGTTAAAATGTGATAGTTAGGTCATCACAACTACCTATTGTCTATTATGTGATTCCTATACCCACACTATAACTAATTCACATAATTGATGAGATGCATGAGAACATGGGGAGAGGCTCACAAAGAGAAATTATAGTAGAAGGGAAAGGAGCCCAAATAAATGAGTGTTATAACTAGTAGAATGTAGGATATGGGATGCAAAGAGGTGCCAGAAGGTGAGGTGGTAGATGTGGTGGAGTTAAGTTTCCACCATGATCATGATATAAGTGTGGATAAATTTATCACTATCAACATGATTTTATTATGCATCCAACATGTGGGTATTGTTGAGTAACACACAAGGTCGAGGAATACCCTGACTTATACAAAAAACTAATCTAAGGTAAGCTTGGGGCTAGTGAGGTCACAGGGATGATTAGACATGAGTCTATAGAGGTGAAATAGACTCCAAAAATGCAACCATTCCACACAAAGTTAATCAAAGTATAGGTGTAGACACCGCAAACGTGTCTGCACCTTGGTCCTCCCCCTTGTTCGTCTTAAACCCCTATCCTAACCCTTGGCCTTGGCCCCCTTTCCACCCTACCCTTGCCACCTTGGATCCTCCCTTAAATCCCTCCTCCTTCCCCCTAGCATTTATTAGGCCAAATATCTTCATTATCTTCCCCCCACGCCCATTTTGGCATCCTCGTGACCGTTCTTCCCACACCCCCTCGCTCGGCGGCGTGCGAGAATGGGAAGAGGCTATTTTTAGCCTCTGTCCCCATTCTGCGACCGCCAACGTCGGTGACCCCTCGGCCAACGTCGGCGAAACTACTGGCGTCGGCATCCTTCATTACCCCTTTCTGCATCCGTTACGGCCCCTGGACCCTTGAGCTCGCAAACAGATCTCTCTTGGTGTTTTGGCATTCGTCTTGTCTCCGTTTGGACCTCGTGCAACAACAACAACAGGTGCAAAGGTTCTTCATCAGAGTTCTCTTCTTGCAAAATCCTCTGCAGCTTCAACAACAGCTTCTTCAACTCTTCATTCAGCAAGCAAAAAGGTAAGCAAGTCTGTTAATTGATTCTGTTCTTTAAGTTTTCAGTTATCTGTTGTTCCTATCCCCTCCATCCTTCCCCCTGAGAGGCTGAAAAGCCTTCTTAGGACTTGTCCTCTCACATTGTCCCACTCTTCATACCAATCCCAGACAACTCCCACATCCCCCTTTTGCCAACAAAGACCCTGTACAGGGCAAGACCACTCCTCAGTCCATTTAGACCCGTCCCCGAACTCAGTCTTGACCTTGCTCACATCCCGGACCTGTCCACAGTCCAAAACACATCCCAGACCTGACCACAGGCTACTACCCCGACCGACGCCAGTCACTTCCCCGACCGATGTCGGCAGGATAACCGACGTCGGCAGACCTCTTAACCGATGCCGGCAACATTTCCGACCTCGGCGACTGTCATCAGCCCGACTGCTCCTTTCAGGTAATCATTGGTGTTTCCTTTCATTTCTAATCTGTTTATCACTTCTATATTCTGGCATCTTATATTTTCTTAGTCTTTATCTGTCTGTTATCTGTGGGTTGACCTCCCTTTGAGGAAGTTTTTACACTTCTGGGAACAAGCTTTCGCTTGGCAACCCACTGCCTATCTATCTAACATCCGCTTGTCCAAGTTTCTTTTCGTTGCAGGTTTCATTCCTCCACAACCAAAGAGGGGTGCTCACAAGCGTCTGGATTACGGTGCGCAGTCTACATCCAGGTATTCCTTGCCTCGTCCATCTTCTTTAGTTTCTTTATTCAACTTTTGAATGTAGAAAGCAAATTAGCTCAAGAAACATTCTGGCACGCCCGATGGGACCCTAGGTTCCTCCTGGGTTCCTTTTCCTTTTCATTCATTTAGGTGCATTTAGGCTCCTTCCCTCTTGTCTCTTTCTTCTATTCCAAATGGCACTATAAGCAAGAATTAAAATGAATCCTTCTTTTCTTTCTTGCACATTCTAGACTAGTCTAAACGTCATACTCTCGACCCTTTCTCAAAACTTGTCTTCATCACAACATCACATTTCGACTTGGGCATTAAAACACTTTGCATTCATTTCTGCTTGTGCTTGCATCTTCGTAGTCCACATCTAGTAACTTAGACGCATATTGAATGAACCGTAGACACTTGATGTTACACTACCAAACCACATGCACTAAACAAACATAAAACTTACTTGAGACAAGGCCCGACTGGGATTTCATCCCCCAGCGGATACCTTACCCGTCCCGGTGACCCTACTTGGATTTCATCACCAAGGGGGAAGCCCACTCCGTTCTCTGGCGGAGGATAAACTCTAGGCGAGGTATATCTTGGCTAAGCGATACCAGCTAACCACTGGAATCGTGAAGTGAGGGGAGCTTGCTCCTTAGCACCAGGCCGCGTACCAGACCCTAACATAGATTTTTGAGCACCTAAAACAACACCTAAAACCATCTTTAGACTGCCTTCTTCTAGGACCCATTTTTCAGCCAATCTCCCCAAACATCCATCTAAGGCATAAGCCACAATTTCTAAGGTTAATTCCTAGGATTTATCGCTTAGGCTTGTGTGTCTCTCTCTGTTTTCCTCTTCTCATCTATTTGTTTGAGTGAGTGAGGACGCTTTCTTCATTGTTTTCCAAGAACCTTTTGGTTCTCTGGAAAACACAGTCACCGACATCGGTTCTGCCACCGACGTCGGCTTCCCCTGTCACCGGCATCGGGTCTAATACCGACGTCGGCTTCATCTATTACCGGCATCGGTTATCTGACTGACGTCGGCCATCTTTCTAACCGACATCAGTTTTTAAACCGACGTCGGTCTCTGTCACTGTCCTTTTTTTTTTTTTTCAAAACCAGCAGCCTGAAACCTGTCCCTTCTCTGTCAAAGACTCCATCCTGGTTTTCTGAAATTGAACAGCACAGTTTCTAAAACCTGAACCTCCTTTGCCTTGCATGGTTCTGACTCGTAGCCAAGCCAAAGCTCTTGTCAACCACGCTAGCCGTCAACCACTTCCGTCAACCCCATCCGTAACCAAGCCTACAATGGAGTTCAACTCGGAGACCGAAAGAACTCCTACCCGTCCAACCCCGCCTCTGACTCCTATTGTCCAAGAAGGGGACCAAGATTTCGAACGATTCTTGGACCTCAACGTCAAGGCCTTGCAACATTATCTCACGCATAGCCGAACATGAGACTCCTTGGGCAATCCAATCTACGGAATGCCAACCTCTCTTGCCGCGACTACGGTTGTATCGACAACACCCGTAGTTCAACCTTTAGACACTCGACCCATCGCTTCGACCACCGACCAGACTCAGACTTTGACCAATCCTCCAGGTGTGACCTCCCCCTCTATTATTGGGCCCACTTCCATCGGGGTTCCGGCCCCCTGTCAACCTCAACCCGCTCAACTGTTATCCACTCCTTTTCAGAACCTTGTCGTCTCTATTCCGCCTACCCTGGCCCCTATCAACACCAGGGTGGCTTCCTACCCCTTGGCCCCTATTACCACTATCCCACCTCTCGTGGCAACATCAGGCTTACCTATGCCTTCTACACAACCGCCTTTAGCCTCTTCTTCTATCCCCACGACTAGTTATCTCTATGTTGCACCTCCACAGGGACAACCGACTACGTCGTATGCATCCCCTAGCCTCATCCAAGCACCCTACAACTTAGGGGGCATGCCACCCATCAATCCGTCGGTAGACATCATTAAAATGCTGATGGACAAGATGACCCATCTTGAGACTTCCGTTTCCAGCTCGCGCAACGCTCTCTCATATAAGCAAATTTGCAACGAGCCCATTCATCCTTCTATCCCAATCAGACCATATCCTAGCCAGTGGGAGCTTCCGAAGTTTTCTCGCTTCCAAAGCAAGGAAGACCCCCAGCAACACTTGCGGGCATTCAAACATGCCTGCTACCTCATTGGCCATGATGATGCGTTACTCTTATGCACGTTCCCTATGTCTCTCTTGGGTGCTGCGCTTGACTGGTACAGCTCCCTTCCTAGCCATTCTTTCTTCTCATTCACACAATTGGCTCAGCTCTTCCTTGATCACTTTTCCATCAACATAACCAAGAAGGTCTCAATCACGGACCTCTATTCTATCCGGCAATTCGAGGACGAGTCCATAGCCGACTTCGTTGCTCGATGGAGAGGCCTTATCAATCAACTCTCCTTTTCCTTACCCCAGGCCGAGCATATTGAACTCTTCTCCCAAGCTTGCGCCAGACATATCTCTTCCACCCTGAGGGTTCAAACCTTCCGCACTTTTGACGAAGCCTTCACGATGGCTCGCAAACTTGAGTTGCATGCCATTGAGGAGAATAAAGTCAAGTTGCGGAACAAGAATCCCAGCTCTAAGACCAATGACTCTTCCTCTGCCAAGCCATCATCATCCAATTCTAAATCCAAGGCTTCAGCTAATGCCGTGGTTGTCAGACCTTCATCTTCTTCCAATCAGCCTGAGCCATCTACATCTCAGAGCGCTACTCGCCAGTTCTAGCAAAGATATGTACAATGGTGATATACTCCTCTCAGAGAATCATATGCATCTGTGCTGGACAAGCTTCTCAAACAGGGGGTCCTCAATCTCCCTCAAGCCCGACCTCCTCCAAAATTTGATCCCTCTCACGCCATCCCCGCGTGGTATAGGGAGCATGACTTCTGCAGCTTCCACCGTGTTAAGGGACATGACACGAAAAACTGCAAAACTTTTAAGAACATAATCCAAGATATGCTTGAAAAGGGGGACCTCATCTTAGACAATCCAAATGCACCTCCTAATCAGGCCATTGATATATTCAAGCAACCTTTTCCCAATCATCCGCCAACTCAAAACAATGTCCAGACCTTAATTGACGACAATCATGAGCACAACATTCGAACTGTCAATGCGGTCTCTCCCTTTGTCCCCAATCCACCTCAAGAGGCTAGTCCATCAATCAGTCCATCACATGTGGACGAACCTCTTTCCCCGGCTAGTTCTCTGCCGACCTCTCTTATCTTGGAGGATGCCTCGGCTTTACCGGCACCACCAGTCTCACCATCCTCCTTTCTACTGCCTATGGAGGACCAGACCCTTCCTACTCCTCAACTGCAAGTGGAGGGCACCATCATCCCTACCCTTTACCCGCTAGAGGAGCCTCACTTTCTGGATTCTTCTCCACCCAAAGAAGAACCTGTCTCCCCTCCGTCTTCATCTAAATCTATCATGACTTCACCATTCAATACTACACCCATCTCGTCTTCAACGCTGTAACCATCAACCTCATCTTCTCAGCCATTTTCCCAGTTAGTGGAGAAAGTCCAGCTTCTCCCTTCAAGGAAAGTGACGCCTTAGGTGTTGTGGGAACGTCTTAAAGCCCTTCAACATACCCGTGCCCTCTCATCACATGCTGCCAATCCTCCCAAGGCAGAATCTCTTCAGACTCTTGACAAAGACTAGACACTCAAACCTCAACCAAACCCGTCGAAATCAAAACATGCATCCATCTCGTCCAAACCCATCAAATCACTTGGCGTTCATCCTGTCTCCGCCCTCACTCACCCACAAGTGAAGGTGGACCTAGACCAGACCTCGACCAGCAGCAGTCTTCCAACCAAGTCAAAGAAGACTGCCAAACCTCAAAAGCGAACGCCTCCTTCCCCGTCACCATTGCCATCCATTTTGGGCCCCCATCCTTCAACCTTGGCCAGCATCCTTCCCACTCTGGCCTCCAGTCGAAACTCATTGCCTCCTTTGCTTCCTCCGCCTACCTCCAACCGTCCCTCTCCCAAAAAGGCATTCTCAATCACCAGGCCAAAGCCATCTCCATCTGTCACCGCACCATCAACCCGTAAGGTGGTACGGAAACCTCTTCCAATCTCGCCTAAGCAAAAGTCACCGACCTCGCGCATATCAACTAACACGGACCCTTTAGTGGGCTCATACTCGATGATATTGCGCTGACTTCTGCAAACCTCCAGCATAACCCTTCCACCCATCCAACCTTTCCAACCTCTCGAGTCCAAGCCCTCCTGGTTCAACGATACAAAAATTTGCTTATATCATCATGCACTAGGACACGATACTGAGACCTGCTATGCCCTCAAGGCCGTCATCCGCTGCCATATGGAGAAGGACACTCTTCTCCTTGAGGACACTCTCGACCAGACCTCGACTCCTTCCCATCCAACACCTTCAAACACGTCAACATCTCACCAGCAAGACATGACCCCTTCCTCACCTCCTATTTTCGAAATCAATGCTATCCGTATAACCACTAGGTCGCAAAAGGACAAGGCCAAAGAAAAAGCTGCCATTCCTTGGACCTATCCCTTCGTCAAGCCACCTCTTGTGCCCAAGCCTAAAATTTCTATCCTTGGCGCATCCCAGCCTTCTTTGTCCTCCTCTTCTGGGCCAATTCAAGACTCCATGCTGAAGCAACTTCATCAGACACCGGTGAAGATGTCCCTCTATGACCTTATCCAAACCTCGCCTCAACACCGTCAAGCCCTCATCCAAGCCTTGCAAGTAGCGGAGGTCCAACCTGAGGACCCCCAGCCACTCACTACCCTCGTCCATTCTTTATCTCCTGTCAACTCCATCACATTCAGTGATTCTGAGATTCCTACATCCAACATGGAAGATCAGGACGCCGCCCTCTTCATCACTGCCTATGTTGATCGGACATGCATCAAACGCGTTATGATCGACGGTGGCGCTAGCATCAACATTATCTCTACCCATGCCTTTGATCAGCTATCTCTTCCCAAGAATTGCGTCTCTAAAACTGACGCGATCTTACGCTCTTTCAATGACACCACCGCCACGACCATTGGCATAGTCATCCTTCACATTCACGTCAGTCCACGCACAGTCCCGGAGCTCTTCTATATCATCGAAGGAGAGTTTCAATACAACCTTCTGCTGGGCTGACCTTGGATCCGTGCCATGGCCTACATTCCTTCCACCCTGCACCGTTGTGTGAAGTTTGAGCATGACGGGCAAGTCCATACCATTCCCGCTGACCCTTCACCCTTTAAGACTTGCAACACAACTGACCGTCCCAACGATGTCCTCATTCCCATCAAACCGTCAACTCCGGCACCGCCTCTATCTGTGGAAGCTTCGACCAATTCGCAATCGGCGGTCGCCCTCACCCCTCCTCTTCAAGCACTGACCAAAGACCCCATGGAAGACGTCTTCCAATGATTATCACTTGGGGAATATCGCTTGTTGACCCTCGACATGCTCCAAACTCCGTAAGAGTATGGACGCCTTCACCTCAGTCCCAATTATGACCATCGAATCGGGATGGTCGTACCTTATGGTCCTCCTCACTTTCGAACCAACTTTGTCTATGGGGGGCTTAATTAAGCTCCTACCAACGCCAATTCCCTTTCTTCACCCCAACCTTTCACATCTGATTTCTCATTTCTTGGCAACCCCGCCTTTGCACACACTTACCTTCACAGGTGTGCATGGAAGGGTTTCGGTTTTGGACGTTATGAGCAGGGCTCCCATCAGCCTATTGAGCCGCTCAATGATGACGATGTCAAGAAACGGTATGGCCTGGGATATCATGACCCCACTCAGGCTCCTTTCGATCTTTGTCTCGAGCCAACCATCGACCAATCTCCTCCAGACTCGCCCATTTCTCCTTCGTCACCTACGGAGTCAGTGGTTTCCATCCCTCCTAGTTTTTTTTTTCATAAACACCGTCCGCCTGGAACCCCTGACCTATCAGCTCAATGGGGTGTCCAGGTCTCTTCCTCTCATTTTTCCTAGCATGGTAGAAGATGAGTCGGCAACCATTCACACTATCCACTGCGTTGACGATGATGCCATCCTTTCCTACATGGGTGCCGACGACTCTTTCATCCAGCGTTTCCTCCATTCCGAGACCCAGGTTATGTTAAATGAATCCACCATTGACATCAACCTCCCTTCTTCTTCCGATGTTCCTCACGTCTTAAAGATTGGCCAATCTTTAGACACTCAGGAGCAGCTTGACTATGCCCAGTTCCTTTCCAACCATAGCAAGGCCTTTGCCTGGACTTACAGCGACATGCCTGGCATCGACCCCACCATTGCTACCCATAACATTGTCACCAAACCAGAGGCTAAGCCTGTTAGGTAGAAGCTTCGAAAGATGCATCCTCGCGTTGCCCTTCTTGTCAAAGAGGAGCTTCAGCATCTTCTTTCTGTCTCTTTCATCCAACCCATCGATTATCCACAGTGGGTCTCTAACATCATCCCAGTTACTAAAGCAACTGGGGGGATTCGGATCTGCACGGACTATCGCAACCTTAACCTAGCCTGTCCCAAAGATGACTTTCCTCTTCCTAACATTGACCAGCTTGTTGATCTCACGGCCAGCCACGAGATGCTATCTCTCATGGATGGGTTTTCAGGATATAATCAAATCCTGATCGCACTGGAAGATCAGCACAAGACTACCTTTATCACCCCATGGGGGACTTTCTGCTATCGAGTCATGCCTTTCAACTTGAAAAATGCTGGTGCCACCTATCAGCGCGCCATGACCTACATTTTCCATGATCTCCTCCACAAAATCATGGAGGATTATGTGGATGACCTTCTCAGCAAGTCCAAACTTCGCCGCAACCACTTGACCATTCTCACAATCATCTTCTCTCACCTTCTTCAATACAATGTCCGCCTTAACCCTAAGAAGTCTGTCTTTGGGGTCCTCTCAGGCAAGCTTCTCGGCTTCATCGTTTCCTTCCGTGGTATCGAGATAGATCCCGCCAAGATCCACGCTATCCTCGAAATGCCACCCCCGACCAATCTCAAGCAGCTTCGCAGTCTACAAGGGAAGCTCCAGTCCATTCGCTGTTTCATCTCGCAGCTTTCAGACCGCTGCCAACCTTTCCATCACCTCCTTAAGAAGGACATTTTCTTTAAATGGGATAAGAACTATCAAGAGGCTTTTGAAGCCCTCAAAGGCTATCTGGTCTCTCCACCAGTCCTCATTCCACCTAAGGATGACCAACCCTTCTACCTTTATATCTCCACCACCAACCATTCGTTAGGTGCCATGATCGCGCACCGAGACGAGCATCATCGTGAGCAAGCGGTTTACTACATCAGTCGAACATTGGTCGACTATGAAACTCGGTATACGCATACTGAGAAACTCTGTTTGGCATTAGTCTTTTCCGCTACCAAGCTCTGCCACTATCTTCTCAACCACAAAACCTTTGTCGTCACTCACACCGACCCTCTCAAGTACATGCACTCTAAGCCATATCAAAATCAACGTATGGCTCGGTGGCTCATGCTGCTTGCTGAGTTTGACTTCGAATTCATCCAGCAGAAATCTATCAAGGGGCAAACCATTGCTGACCAACTGGTAGATGCCCCTCTTCCCGACAATCAACCTTCATAATTTGAGTTCCCTGACGAGTCCATCGCCACACTTTCCACCGATGACACCGTCTACCAAATGACCATGTTCTTTGACGGCTCCAAATGTCAACTCGGTGGGGGTACGGGGGTCATCCTCATCCCACTCGAAGGGGAACCCATGCCTCTATCTTTTAAGCTTGATTTTGATTGTACCAATAATATGGCTGAATACGAGGCCTTAATTTTGGGACTTCAAACTGCCCTTTCCCTCCATATCAAGTCTATCAACATCTTCAGTGACTCGCAGCTCGTCGTCAATTAGGTCAACGGTTCATACCTCTGTAAAAACGAAGTTTTATAGAGGTATAAAAATCGTGCTGACCTTCTTTTGGCATCTCTTGACCATTACCTCTTGCAGACTGTTCCATGCTCTACGAACAAGTTTGCCGACACCATGGCTTCTCTCGCTTCGCATATCCCGTCTTCATCATCATCATCTTGACTTTTTGTCACAGTGCATCACGTACCTTTGCCTTCATACATCTCTCCTCACATCGACCATATCAACACTATCAATTCTAGCCCACAAGATGACTGGTATAAGCAACTTATGGACTACTTGTCTCTTTCTGTCACTCCTCACAACCTCTCTAGCAATGCGCAGCGAGCTTTCATCAAGCGCACAACTCGCTATACCATGCTAGGGGGTCTTCTCTATAAACGAGGCTTCGACGGCCTCCTTCTTTGCTGTCTAACCTCCACTGAAGCTCCTCAAGCCGTAAAGCAAGTCCACAATGGGATTTGTGGTGGACACTTCAGTGGAAACTCAGTTGCCAAGCGCATCCTTCGCCTGGGTTATTATTGGCCCACCCTTCATCAAGACTGCAGTGACTATGTTCGAGGTTGCATCAAGTGTCAGCAGCACTCTAACCTGCTTCATCTCCCTAGCCATGCCTTGCAAGTCGCTCAGGATTTTTGGCCTTTCTCTCAGTGGGGCTTGGATCTCATCGGTGAGATCAACCCTCACTCGTCTCTTCGTCATCAGTCCATCATCACTGCCACTGAGTATTTCACCAAGTGGGTGGAAGCCATTCCTCTTGTCTCCACAAAAGCCAACAAAATTGTCGACTTCATCAACAGCCACATCATCTGTCGTTTCAGTGTCCCTCACAAAATCATTACCGACAACGGCAAGTCCTTCAAAAACAAGACTGTCTAAAAACTATGCGACTCATTTGGCATCAAACTCAGCTTTTCTTCGCCTTACTACCCACAAGCAAATGGGCAGGCAGAGGCTTCCAACAAAATTCTCACCAAAATTCTCATGAAGGTGGTCAACGATACAAGAAGGGATTGGCACATTCATATTCCCTTCGCTTTGTGGGCCTACCGCACTAGCATCTGAACCTCTATGAGTGCTACTCCCTTCTCCCTCATGTACGAAACAGAGGCTGTCTTACCTCTCGAAGTATAGATCCTGTCTCTCTGCATCTCCCTGCATGACATTCTCTCCAATGACGACTTTCGTCAAGATCGCTTAGCTCAACTTGAGTTACTCGATGAGCGCCGTCTTGCTGCCCTTAATCATCTCCATGTCTACCAAAGTCGCATAAAGTGGGCCTACGACAAAAATCTGTGAGAACGAGATTTCAACATCGGAGACCTCATCCTCAAAGAGAATTAGCATGTGACCAATATGGAGCGAAGTAAATGAGGCAAATTTGCCCCCAATTGGCTTGGACCTTTTATCATCACGCACAAGTATGGGTCAGGGACTTATCATCTGTCTTCCCTCGACGGACGGCCAGAACCTGAGCCTCTTAATGCGTTGCATCTTCGACCATTCTTCTGCTAGTCGAGTACTCGTCTACTTGACACGTAACTTGAGCTCATCCCTTGAGCAATCCTCGTCCTCTTAATCCTCATCCCTTTCAACCCTATTCCCCTTTAACAAGTCCTCTACGACCCTTTTATGATGCATGGATGCTTTGTCCTAATAAAAGGGGCGTCCCTGAACTTCTACAGTCTTGTCTGTGACTCAAATTCCTATAAAAAAAAAATCAAAACATATATCAAGATGTCAAAACATATCCATGGTCACAAAATCAAGTCAAAATCAACAAGACAGACTGCTCCCTTGAAGGACAGCTGTACTATCATTGCTGTATTACTAGACTGATACCTCGAAGGACAGCTATTCAAACATTATATAAAGCAAAAATATAGACCACTCCCTCGAAGGATGGCTATGACTAATCTTGCTACAAATAGCAACCTTTCTTAGAAGCTTCCCGCATCGATCAGCTTCGCAACATGACCACTACATCAAATGACATCTCTATGTAGGCTTCCCGCATCGATCAGCCTGCACCAAAAAAAAAAAAAAAACAAAAAAAAAAAAAAACGGGTCATGGACTTGGCTTGTAGTTGTCTCAGGGTCTCCTATAAAAAAGGGGCAAGGTTATTCCTGCTCTTAAATTGGGTTACCCTATCCTCCTCCTATCACCTGCTCAAGGGACTTCGAGCTCACTTTAATGTCAAAGTGATTCGATTACCGTTCTAACACAACACTGGTCAACGACGTAATGCATGAACGGGGCTTTTGTTCTAATAACCCCTATCTATGCTTCCTTTTTGGTCCTTGTCAATGAAAGAGCAATTTGCCTTTCATCTTTTCTCTACACTTTGGTCACATTTAACCGCATCAATTGGCGACTCAACTCAAACCAAGCCATTTTTCATCATTCTCAGTTAGCATCGTCCTAGTCCATTTCGCCTAGTTTCTATGGACACCAATACACATGGAAACTACTGACCAGACCCAATTTATGTTAAGCATAAACCAATACTTGCTGAAGCATAAATAGACTTCCATTCATTTTTAGCATACATCCATCACGACTATGGAAACTTGCTAAGGATGAAAGACTCTCGACCAATGTGACATCTGCAGCATCATCTTGACACTTGACCACATCCAATCATCAATCACTCTGTCTCCTCGTCTGAACTACATTGGTCTGAGGCCCTATGACCAGGGCTATGTAGGCAGCACTCAGATACCACATCTTTTGAGGTTAGCTCGACCACCCCCGTTTGTTCGTCTCCTTGATGGACAAACCTTCTCTTCTGTGACCTTGACCTTGACCAAGACCAATCATTCTCTTTGACCAAGACCAATCATCGACTTTGACCAAGACCAATCAATCCCTCTGACCCTCCCTCCCTTTTAGGGAGAACTACATTGGCCTGAGACCCCTACGACAGGGGCTATGTAGGCAGCACTCAGTTGACATGGGGTCTTCTGGGGTTAGCTCGGCCGCATCCTTTCGTCGATCCATCCCCTTGACCAATGACCATCCTTCGACCTTCGACCACTTCCAAGACAATGTTGCCTTGGTTGTTTTTGCGTGTGTGCTACCTCACGGTTGGTTAGCAGAATTATCCGCAGACTATTTTTGACCCTTCACAAGTATAGGATCGCGAGCCAGTTGATCCCTACTACTTGTGGCTTTTTCATGTTTCTGGGAGCACTTCCTGAGCCCTGGATACCTAGAACACGATGACCATTTGGAGCTTCAGCTTAAATTGAGTGACCCGATCAGCAGACGACTAAATGCTGGGGCCCGGTTACTTCAATTTTGGCACTCCTTGATCCTCGACATGCGACAATTTGACCTGACCCTCTCGTGAAGTTGACTACGTGCAATCACGACTATGGCATCGTTTTCACTCACTCTCTTTTATCCCTTTCTCTGTCAAATCGACACTCGATCTTTGGTTCCCTTCTCTCGACTATCGCTTTGAGGGGGGGAACACCTCATCCTTTTTCTGGGGAAACCAACTCCTTTTTCTAGAACAACCAACAAGACAAAAAGGGGCAAATGTAGACACCGCAAATGTGTCTGCACCTTGGTCCTCCCCCTTGTTCGTCTTAAACCCCTATCCTAACCCTTGGCCTTGGCCCCCTTTCCACCCTACCCTTGCCACCTTGGATCCTCCCTTGAATCCCTCCACCTTCCCCCTAGCATTTATTAGGCCAAATCTCTTCATTATCTTCCCCCCACGCCCATTTTGGCATCCTCGTGACCGTTCTTCTCACACCCCCTCGCTCGGCGGTGTGCAAGAATGGGCAGAGGCTATTTTTAGCCTCTGTCCCCATTCTACGACCGCCGACGTCGGCGACCCCTCGGCCGACGTCGGCAAAACTACCAGCGTCGGCATCCTTCATTACCCCTTTCTGCATCCGTTACGGCCCCTAGACCCTTGAGCTCGCAAACAGATCTCTCTTGGTGTTTTGGCATTCGTCTTGTCTCCGTTTGGACCTCGTGCAACAACAGCAACAGGTGCAAAGGTTCTTCATCAGAGTTCTCTTCTTGCAGAATCCTCTGCGGCTTCAACAACAGCTTCTTCAACTCTTCATTCAGCAAGCAAAAAGGTAAGCAAGTCTATTAATTGATTTTGTTCTTTAAGTTTTTAGTTATCTGCTATTCGTATCCCCTCCATCCTTCCCCCTGAGAGGCTGAAAAGCCTTCTCAAGACCTGTCCTCTGTCCATCCTCCTCTCACATTGTCCCACTCTTCATACCAATCCCAGACAACTCCCACATCCCCCTTTTGCCAACAAAGACCCTGTACAAGGCAAGACCACTCCTCAGTCCATTTAGACCCATCCCCGAACTCAGTCTTGACCTTGCTCACATCCCAGACCTGTCCACAGTCCAGAACACATCCCAGACCCGACCACAAGCTACTACCCCCACCGACGCCTGTCACTTCCCCGACTGACGTCGGCAGGATAACCGACGTCGGCAGACCTCTTAACCGACGCTGGCAACATTTCTGACCTCGGCGACTGTCATCAGCCCAACTGCTCCTTTCAGGTAATCATTGGTGTTTCCTTTCATTTCTAATTTGTTTATCACTTCTATATTCTGGCATCTTATATTTTCTTAGTCTTTATCTGTCTGTTATCTGTGGGTTGACCTCCCTTTGAGGAAGTTTTTACACTTTCGGGAACAAGCTTTCGCTTGGCAACCCACTGCCTATCTATCTAACATCCGCTTGTCCAAGTTTCTTTTCGTTGCAGGTGTCATTCCTCCACAGCCAAAGAGGGGTGCTCACAAGCGTCTGGATTACGGTGCGCAGTCTACATCCAGGTATTCCTTGCCTCGTCCATCTTCTTTAGTTTCTTTATTCAACTTTTGAATGTAGAAAGTGAATTAGCTCAAGAAACAATAGGAAACTACTCATAGTGGACTCTTTACTCAACTATCAGTTATACTAGTACTAGAGTTATGCCTAGAATATGTGAAGCTAATCTACAATAATTTTATTATGTATCTAAAATCAAATGTCATGCCTTATCTAGACATTTCATGCCAAAAGGTCATATTATATCAAGTTATGAGTGTGATGCAAAACCTACAAGGAGAGTTTCAACTAACATGGGACCTAGAAGCATAAGCTAATACCACTTATAAAAAGAAGGATGGGTAGGATGTTAAATAACAAGAGCTAACAAAGATCTTGTGCCTCCTATAAATATAAGTGATGATTCCCCTATTAAATAACTTACTTATAGAACAAGTATGGAAGTAGTCAGTTGAATTCTTTGTGCGATGCATTGAAAGGGCATGAGAGGTCAAGCATACAAATAATGTGAAGTATGACCAAGAACTCATAATGATTACCAACATTAATGGATGGTATATTTATGAGGTCTTTATCGACATAGGTGCCAAGGTCAATATCCTGACCAAGAATGCATGGGAAAAGATGGGTGGGCTAGCCTTAAGGCCTTCTCCCTATGTACTCTTTATGGCTATCAAGACCTAAATGCAGTCGATAAGAATTATGAAGGGTGATATCATAGATATTATGGGAAATAAATTCCTTGCTGATTTTAAATTAATTGAGTTAGTTGAATAAGATAACTATATAGTGCTTCTACGAAGACCATGGTGATACACAAACAATGTTGATATGTGCTTCAAGAAGTGATATATGACCTTTAAAAATATCAAGGAAAGGGTAATAATTCCCCTCTCAAGTGATCAAGGACACCCTTATATGGAAAACATTGATCTAAAGGATGAGATTGACCATATATATAACATCATGATGAAAGGTGTTGATAATCTCAACCCTTTTGATCATGGATTACTCTCTTGGGAGGATGGATAGTCAACCTTAAACACCATTAATGTCACTTGTGACTTATGGGATGAATATTCTTATGATTCCACTGGTCATAGATATCACTTGGTGTATACAAAGGCACCGAAGCCTATGAGGAATGGCTGGGTCTAGTTTGATTACAATCTAAAATGATGGGTTCCATATAACGGGAAGAAAGGAAAGAATGTACTCCACCTGAGTAAAGGTAAGCTTATATCACTCTTAAAATTTTAAGAGAGAAATCTAATGGAAAATTCTATCTCTGATATTAAATCATGCATCCCCAAATACATAAACAAAATGGGTTCACTAGTGTATACCTTGGGAAACATCATCTAGCATTGGTAGGTAACACAAAAATCTAGCTTGACAACATCGACATAAGTGAAAGTATCCATTTTCACTATATTTAAGAAGACTAATAAGGACTTGGATATATTAGCATATTATAATGACTATGATCCCATGGTGTATGTACACCTATGTAAAGAGACATGGATTTAATGTGGCATGACCACCCCAAATGACTTACAAGTGCATACCTTTTATATAACTTTGAAGACATGGGTGACATTATGGTATGTGTTCAATTAGACACAACAAAATATAACTAATTAGGATGATCTTAAGGATACATTTATGTACACTTTCTCTTTTTACTCATAGAACTCAGGATTGATCAACCTACTATAAATAATTTGGAGGGTAGTGTTCTAAGATACCTCCATCCTTGAGGAGCACCTGAAAGATATGTTTGGAGAAAAATGGATGGCACACCTAACTTTATTTTAGGAAAAAACACTCAACAACAACTTAATAAAATGAGATGATGAAACTTGGAAGGAGCACTACTGGAAAATGTTTACTGACAAAAGAAAAATCTTATGCAAATTAGATGATAACACTCTTGGCAAAGAAGACCCCACTCATCTTTGTATAGAAACATCTGAGGGAACTCAAAAATTTGAAGACTCACACTATAAAAATAATGAACCATATCACAAACCACTAAAGACCATAAAAATAGACATCAACATAGAATAAGATCCAAATATGGCCACTCTATGTGTCTATTGGTCTGATGTAGAACTAGTGCACATTATAGATCTTCTAAAGGAATTCCAAAACTTATTCCCTAGGACTTATCAATATATGAAGGGAAACCACCCATCCCTTGGGAATATGAGCATAAATATAATCAACATCATAGGACAAGTCAAGAAGTACCCCTAAAAAATTAATCCCAACCTCTATAGTAAGGTTAAAATAAATATTGACACAATGCTAGTTGCATGGGTCATTTACCTTATGCAAGAGTCAAAGTGGGTAAGCCTAATGGTAATAATCATCAATAAAGATGGGTACATTTCCATTTACATCAATTATATAATGATAAAATCCACCTGCATCAATGACCCCTTCTTGAATCTATTTACTAATGAAATCTTGGAAGGCATCATAGGTTGTGAGATGTATACCTTCACTAATGGAGTTTTTAGATACTGTGAAGTCCAAATTGAGGAGGGCAAGCCCTATAAAACCTTTAGAACTAAATGGGGATATGTTTATTATAATGTGATGCCCTTTGGAATCAAGAACATGTTAGTTGTGTTCTTGAGGGTGGTGATTACCATGTTTAAAGAATACATCCACAAGTTCCTCGCGGTTAACCTAGATGACTAGATCGTGTATGGCCTTGTGAATGACCCTTATGATAACCTTCTCCTAATGTTTGATAGGTGAAATAAACTTAAGATATCCTTAAACCTAAATAAATACATATTTTTGAAATATTTTGGAACCTTGATTAGGAACATCATCTATAAAAATGGTCTACTTGTTGATCCTAAGAAGATTGTAGTCATCATTAATCTCTAGACTCCTTCCACACAGAAACATGTTTGCACCTTTCTTGGCCACTATGGGTATTATATAAAGTTTCTAAGGATCTATGTGAATATTTAAACACTGATAGAGGAGCTATTATGTAAATATGACCCATTTTATTAGGGCAAAGTGTAATAAGATGCTTTTGAGACTTTGAAGCCTAGATTGTTTATCATGCCTATCTTATAATTTCATAACTAGATGACCCCATAACATGTTCATGTCAATGAATATAGATATATGATTGGTGTAATCCTAGCATATCCTAGTGAAGGAAACATGGATCACCCCATCTCCTTCACTAGTAAAAAAATAACAAAAGTAGAGTTGAACTATACCACAAATAAGTGTGAGGCATTCACCATGGTTTACATGCTACAAAAAATTAGACAATATCTGTTGGCAAACCCATTCATATTATTCATAGACAATGAGGTGCTTAAGTACCTTATGAATGGGAACATTTCAATATGGATCATTATATTTTAATAATTCCATTTCTTCATTGTCATCAAGCTTGGAAAATAAAAGTTGGGCATAAAACATTTATCCTATATAGACTCTAGAGATGTAATAATGCCTATTAAGGATGTTATGTCAGATGAAAAAATTTACAAAATATATCATGCCCTTGAATATTTTATGGATATATCCACTTTTATAACATTTATATCTACTCCCCAAATAGTGATAACCAAATAAAAACAACTCATAGTTCATACTACCCCTTTTAAGCTCATTAATGAGAAACTGTACAAACTAGGCTGGGATGAAGTTCTATGCCAATTTGTCTTAGAGCATGAAATGGATTGCATCCTACATGAGGCACATGAGGGGATAATAGGATGCCATTGCATAGGAAATTCAATAATGAATAAGGTGTTATAGTTATCATTATGGTAGCCAATTTTTTTTCATGATGTGAATGATTACACCAAGGCATGTGACATATGTTAGTTCATAGGGAATCCCAACCATTGGGATGAGATTCCTCTCATCCTAATTATTTCCTAAGTTCCATTTTAGAAATGGACCATTGAATTTGTTGGACAAATTACTCCTTCAACACAATGCATGGGTATGCGGCACATTCTAGTAGCTACTAACTATTTCACTAGGTGGGTTGAAGACATGCTAACTAAAAACCATACAACCACCATAACTTCAAGATTCATATGGGATAATATCATAATCCATTATGGGTGCCCACTCAAATTTAATAGTAATAGGGGTACACAATTAATTAATGAAACTATGTGGATCTTACTAATATAATACATGGTGGTACACTATAAGACAATTCCTTACCATCCCCAAGTAAATAACACAACTGAGGTATTTAACAAGATATTGGGGACATGGCTCATAAAGATATGTGATATTGGTCATAAATATTGGGATGTTTTAGTGAGTTATGGGAATATCACATAGCCTACTAGTGCCTGAATAAGGCTATACCATTTTAGTAAGTGTTTGTCATTAAGGTGATTGTACTAATGGGGTTCTTGGTACCATCATTGTACATCACATGCATTGGTTGATTAGATGATAAAAAATCATTGAATACAAGGTTAGAGGACTTAGAGCATTTATATGAGGTGCATGCCCAAGCAAGGTGAAGTAATTAGATAGAAAAGGCATGCCATAAACTATGGTATGATAGGCATATAAAGCACAATATGATAATAGAAGGGGAATTAATTTTTCTCTATGACTCCAAGTATATAAATCACCAAGGCAAGCTGTAGATAAGCTGGATTGGCCCATATGTCATCTATAACATCTTAGAGACTGGTGTATACTATATGCACACATTGTTAGGTGAAATGATCCCTAGGCATTTCAATGACAACTAATTGAAGCTATATTATAATAAGGTGGTGCTTATGCCATTAGATACCAACTTCTTGGTAAAGAGTTAGCTATATTGAGTGACCAAAAAAAAATTTAGTGTAAGCCAAACAAGTTCCATTTATGTGTGTGGTTTGTAATTTTGATGTGGTGAGTAAATAATTAGTGAATTAAGGCTAACATTAAAATGTTTCTGACACTTTCACACATAATTTTAGTCAAGTGAATCAAGTATGGCCGCACTCCAAGCACTTGAATCAAGACTCCAGACACTAGGTACACAAGATCTTCATGTGAAAGATTCAAAAATCAAGGCATTATTATGCATATAAAAGGGTTAGTTCAGATCTTCCAAGCATAACAATAGTTAGGTGAGTCAAGAAAGGCTACTTCCTAATCACCTATAACTAGATATCTAAATTTATAGGTGCATGGAACTCACTAGACTTAGATCATATGTGAACCAAGGGAGTCACACAAGATACAAGTGCACAAAAGATAGAGTGAATATTCACAGCATGATCATGCATAAGAGATCAAAGGAGAATATTGTACTAGAAGAAAAATTCAAGGGATTTGTATGATGTAGGAAAGGCCAAGGCAAGAAGATGAAAATACAGTGAAATCAATCAAAATAGATAAACATGTTTGAAATAGAAGTGTAGTAGGAAAAGGAAATGGGAGAAAGGAGGATGAATCATGCACATGTAATGCACTAAACCTAGGTTACCATATTGAAAGTGGAGGTCATGCCAAGTGAACAAAGCATAGGAGAAGATCATCTGGACAAGTTGGCATCCACCTAAAGTGAGGTAGGAAGTGTTCATTTGGACTACACTTCACTTCACCAAAAATTTGTTATAAAAAATTAATGAGGTGATATTGGAGGCAAAAAGATACACATTGAATGCATAAATAGCAATAGATTTTCATACATTATATGGGTTTTATTGAATATCAAGGAGTATAGTGTCATCATGCCATTAATCAACCATAATTAAGGTGGTGGATGAGAATAGAGGTATAAAATAGTGAAAAATGACTATGTTTGGTTATAAACCATGTGATAATTTGAATTTAGAATAGAAAACTAGATCAAAACTAGTGAACTAGAGAGCCAAATTAAGGAGACCCTACTGCAGTGAGACCCTAAGCACCCCTAAATGCAAAAAGTGATTGATTGTGTAAATAAATGAACTATGTTCGTTATAAGATTGGCATATGAAAGTAAGGAGAAAGAATTAGGTAAGAAACAAGAATAAAAAATGTAAATTGATGCTAATTCCACTTTTTGTGACACACAAATATTGAGAGATAAACATATCGTCGTAGACCTCATGACTATGAGAAGTACCAATAAAGATTGAAGGCTTTCAAAAGATAAACAGTCTATGGTTTAACACCAATAGGTTTAGAATGGGGAAAGCATGGATGAGTTCAAGCCTATAATAGGTGTATAAATAATCCAATAAAGTGTGATTAGTAGTAGAAGCTACTACCATGAAAACATAAGAACTACTAGTATAAGGAAAAAGCATCACTAAATTCAATCTGGAGGTGTTTGAGAAGATGTCATAATAGGATATGTAGTTTCTTGAAGAGGTCTTGATGGGAAAAGATTGGGCATTATTCATACAAAACTACCACCTAAAAGAACATAACCACTATATTTCAATAAATATGTAATATCTAACACAAGATTAGGTGATAAACACAAGGTCAAAGACTCCAGAAGGTGTTATATTGTTTGATGTCTCAATCTAGGATAAACTCACAACTACCAGTATGACTTAAATCTATGAGTTAGCAAGTTTTGGGAAGTTAAATGAACTCATGTAGTTCATCCTCTTACATATCCATATGGGCTAGTTTTAATTTTCATCAAGGCAAATGATAATATCTACAATCTTGATTAGATAAATCATTGGACTCTCAAGCACTAGTGTAGCCATCCACTAGGAGATTGTAGATAATGCAAAAGTTGAAAGGGTCAAGAAAATCATAGGTTACTACAAAATAGGTTTCACATTCCTAAGCAAGGACGTTAATGAACCCAGGATGAGGGTGATGCACACTTAGTAAGTTTAAAATGATGTCTTGGTGGTCAGTGGGTAGATGTAACAAAGACCTACTTGTGCATTACCAACCACATGGTGTAGGGGTGAAATTTAACATTGTCAAGTTCATCATAAAAGACATAATAAATAATGTACTTGAATGTCATACAATTTAAGAGACCTTTTGATAGGGGTCCATGTTGATATTGATAGTGAAAGAGGATAGAGGCATGACTGATGGTGATGAGGATAACTTGTGGGTCGTCCCAATGTGTAATGACTCTCTAACACTGAAATAATAGAATTATACTTTCCCCTTTTCCTTCATCCTAAAGTACAAATCCTAAGTAATGAGATGATGTGATCGCTATATTTAAGCATTCAAAAAATAATGGTGTATCCCTAAGAAACTCTCCCAAACTCTATTTGGAATGCAATCATTCACCATTATGAAACACTTTTTCATCATTCAATTAGCATTCACATATGGTAATCACTCTAGCTAGCTAAAACTAACTTATGCATTTTCAACCAAACACTTTAGAGAGGAATTAAGAAGAATTACCAATGCGTAATAGATAGACATCATGGTGAAGGTTGTGGATGAATAAATATTCAGCTTGAGGTGCCAATATATGCACCTAGGTTGTAAAGCAACCAAATATGAGGAGGATGATATAGATGCTACTAATATCAATCCCCTCAAAAGAGAGTTCATCCTTGGGCATTTCCATAGGCTCTTCTATGAGATGAAGAAAAAGAAGATGAGAGTGTGCATGGATCATGATGATGACCTCCCCCTTTATGTTAGTGAATAAAGATATTTTGTGTCAGTGACACCAAGAAAATCCCCTCAAAGGAAGTGGGGAGAAACCTTGGAAAAAATACAAGAGCACTTCTAATTTAATATCATCTGTAATGATAAAGCTACCTCTTCTACACCGAACCATAAGTGCATGGTCTTTATACCAGGGATTTCATTGCCCAATCCAAGGGAGAAGAAATCTAAGGGACTAGTGGCAATGCCCATGATAACCTTGGAAGAGATGGAGGTATAAGAGGCACATGAGGAAGTATATGCATAAGGGGAAAAAGAAGAGATGTAAGAAGAAGAAGAATATGAATGGATGAAATATTACATTTTCCAAAAAGAAGAAATAAAGGAAGAACCTAGCACTGTAAAAAATCATGAGGCTCTCCAAGGTGGTACTGCTACTTCACTTGAGGAAGTAGAAAAACCATCAAGAACCACAACCATAGAACCCATGATGTAACCTCAGCACACTAAGGAAAAGAGGTGCCAATGGATGGAAATTGTCCTTAGAAAGGACCAAACAAAGGTGGCACTAGAGTTATATTGAAAAGGTGAGGCTATAACGTGTTGAATATGGATTCCATTTCAACCCCAAGGTAAAAATAAAGTTACCAGGACAATTTTAACATGAAATATTTACCTTATACAATGGTGGGATAAATTTTAACCACTTCCACTATTTGTGGCACATTTTTGGGAAGTGGGTATGATTTAAAGGTGTTGAGAGAATCAAGGGATTATGTGGTTGAAACCTCCCTTATTTTTTCCTTATTTTATGGGGATATGGTTATCTCTATGGTTATGGTGCATTTTAAATGTATTTTGAAAATTGTAAATAGGGGTGAGGGGTAACACATTATTCATTAAATTTTGCATCTCATTTTGAGCTATATAATTATCTCTTCGATTGGTGTGAGAGGGTTTGAGGTGCGGCTTAACATCTCAAGAATTTTGGTGTGAATTTGGATTAGAGAAAGTTATCTCTATAAGAGGTTCTTATTGAGATTTGTCTTGTAATCTTGTCTATAATATTATTGAGGGATTCTTGATGGGCGTATCCCACATTGGGTGAACCACATTATATTGGTGTAATGTGTTTATTTGTGTAAATCTAAATTTTATTTCATGTCTATGTTGCTATGATTTTGAGGAATGAATTCTATGTTATATTTTATTTCATACTTAATCACTTATTCCTAACAACTATTATTAGAGCTAGATTTAGTGGTTTTGCTAAAGTGGTGAATCACAGGGAAAGATATTATCTTGAGTGGGAGTTGTGACAGATAATGGTAGATCTAGAGTTAAAAAATTCAATTGGTAGAATTTTAGATTGTGGAAGATGTAGATGGAGGATTAATTTTTTTAGAAGTATCTTCATCTCCCTTTGATGGGGAAAATAAGTAAATCTTTAGGTATGAATCAAGTATATTAGAATTTACTCAATAAGAAAGCACTTGGAGTCATATAGTTGTGCCTTGTATCTTCAGTTGCCTTCAATATTTTAGAGGAAATAACCACATTTAGTCTAATGAATAAATTAGGGGAGTTATAAAAAATCCTCTACCTATAGTAAAATATTTTTGATGAAAAGGTTATTTAGTATGAAAATATCTAAAAATGGTTTTGTAGCTAATCATTTGAATGATTTTAATACAATTGTGAGTATGTTAACTTTTTTTAGTATTAAATTTAAAGATTAAGTTAAGGATTTATTTATTTTGTGCTCCTTACTAGATAGTTTGGATAGCTTGGTTATGATTGTGAGTAATGTCATCCTTACTAAGGGAAGTTTAAAGTTTGAGGATGTTATAGGTGTGATTCTTAGCAAGGAAATGCAAAAGAAGAGAACAAAAGAATCATCTTCAAGGAATGATTTGATGGTGGAGAATAGAGGGAGATAAATGGACAAAAATAAAGGAAACCATGGAAATTCAAAGGGTTTAAGAAGATCTAAATCTAGAGCCAAGATGGTGTACTAGCACTATGGGAAAAGTGGACACACAAAGAAGGAATGTTGGGAACTTCAAGAACATGAAGAGACTAAAGAGGTAAATATGAAAATATGTCTTTTTAGTGAGGATGATTTAATTTTTTTTGTGGATAATGTTGTTGAATCTTAGGTATGAAATTTAGGGGCTTCTTTTCACACTACCCCACATAGGCATCATTTAACTAATAATGTTCAAGGATATTTTGGACATGGTTATCTTGGTGATGATGAATAATTAAGTATAGTAGGGAAAGGTTATGTTTAGGTGAATATGTAGAATGGGAACACATGGATACTAAGGGATGTCAGACATGTGCCATAATTAAGGTAGAATTTAATATCAATGGGCTAATTAGATATTAAGGGCTATTTAGTGTTGTTTATAATAGACTCTTGGAAAGTTACCAAAGGTGCTCTTATGGTTATGAGAGGTAATAAAATTGGCACTTTGTATTTGAATAGTAGTTTTGATCACTATAATATAGTTACTACAGATGGAGATGCAACTTTGTGGGACTACAAACTCGGTCATATGAGCTAAAAGGGCACGGAGATCTTGAAAGACAAGTTGACCAAATTGAAATAGGTTGATTTGGACTTCTATGATGATTGTGTCTATGAGAAGTAGAAGTGAGTTAAGTTATTGAGGGTTAGACCTATAAAGAAGAAGAATAAGTTAGAGTTGGTTCAATCAGATATATGGGGGACAACTCAAGTATCTTCTATTAGTGGTTTAAATTATTATGTTACATTTATTGATGATGTAATTATAAAATTTTGGATTTATTTCATTAAGAATAAATATGATGTATTTAAAACATTCAAGAGATGGAAATCTTTCATTGAGAATGAAACAAGTCTCAAGTTGAAATGTCTCAAGTCAGATAATGGAGGTGAGTATTTTAGTAAAGAATTTGATGATTATTATTCATAGAATGGAATTTGTAGGCAAAGGATGGTTCTAAGGATACAATAAGAGAATGGAGTGTCAAAGAGGATTAATAGGATTGTCATGGCGTGTGCTAGAATCATGAGTTTACATGAAGGGTTTCCCCTAATGTTTTGGGTAGAAGCAATTAACACAATGATATATCTAATTAATAGAGGACCTTCAGTGCCTTTTGATGGAGGTATACTTGAGGAATCTTGGTTTGGTAAGAAATTTAATTATTCTTTTATTAAATTCTTTAGATGTGAAGCATTAGTTCATGTTCCCAAGAAAATATATGACCAAGTTAGAGGCTAAGTCTGGGAGATGCACCTTTATTGGTTATGGTGAGGATGACTTTGGTTTTTAGGTTTGGAGTCTTAGAGACAAGAAAATATTATAATATAGGGATTTTGTATTTAAATAAAAAGTCATGTATAAGGATCAATTGTAGGAACAAGAACAAAAAGAGTACATAATGTTGGATGATGTTATGAATGGTAAGGTGTCCAAAGAGATAGTTCAGGAACCTCCTACATAGTAACCCCAAACTCCTATAGTAAGAAGGTCTTCTAAGGTAAGAAAATATCCAGAACATTTTTCCCCGTCTTTGAGTTATTTTTTACTTATTGATAGTGGAGAACCATAATGTTCTGAGTAAGTAATGTAGGTGAATTCTAGGGATAATTGGGAGCAAGCCATGGAAGAGGAACATAGTTTTCTCATGGAGAACTAGATGTGGGATTTGGTGAAGCTACCTAATGGCTAGAGAGCATTGTATAACAAGTGGGTATATAAAATCAAATAAGAGGATGAAGGAAAATGTACAAGGCCTGGTTGGTGGTTAAGGGTTTTATAAAAAAGAAAGGTATTGATTTTGATGAGATTTTTTCTCCTATTGTTAATATGACTTCTATTAGAACTATGCTTGGTATAGTTGCAGTAGAGGATTTACACTTAGAATAGTTAGATGTGAAGGCTGCATTCCTTCATGGTGATTTTGAGGAGGAATTATATATGGATAAACCATAGGGTTATGAGGTCAAAGTAAAATATAAATTGGTGTGCAGACTAAATAAGAACTTGTATGGCCTAAAGAAAGCTCCATAACAATGGTATAAGAAGTTTGATAGTTTTATGTTGGAATAGGGTTACTCCTGGTGTCATTTTGACCATTATGTGTATGTAAAGATATTTGGGGATGGTAATTATATTATCATATGCTTGTATGTAGATGACATATTGGTTGTAAGAAATAACATGTAACAGATTCAATTACTCAAGAAGTAGCTTAGTGATTCCTTCTCTTTGAAGGATTTAGGTGTAGTGAAGAAAATGCTTGGTATGAGGATAAATCAGGATATGAAGGAGAGGAAGTTGATATTGTCCTAAGAAGAGTACATGAAGAAAGTTTTTGAGAGGTTTAGTATGCAAGATGCTAAGCTAGTTAGGACTCCTTTAGCAGGCCATTTCAGATTATCAAAGTGGTGTCCTAAGACAAAAGAAGAAAAGATAAAAATGTCCAAGGTACCTTACTAATCAGTGGTTGGTAGCCCAATGTATGATATGGTTTGTAATAGACTAGATATTACCCATGTAGTGTGGGTAGTAATTAGGTACATTAGTAATCTAGGTTATGAGCACTAGTAAGCAATGAAGTTGATATTCAATATTTGAGAGGAACCATGGGTAGAAAATTGTGCTTTGGTGGATCAGACACCTTTTTACATGGTTTTGTGGACTTAGATATGGCTGGGGATGTTTATATTAAGAGTATTATGATAGGTTATGTATTTACTATCAAGGATACAATGGCTAGTTGGATTTATAGGATACATAAAGTTGTGGATTTATCAACCATAGAGGCTAAGTATATTGTTGCTTTAAAGGCTAGTAAGGAGATGATTTGGTTACAACATTATTTAATGATTTAAGGCATAATTAGGAAGCTTGGGGATTACATAGTGATAATCAGAGTGCTATAAATTTAGCTAAGAACTCTTCTTTCCAATCAAGGATGAAGAATATATAGTTGTGATATCATTTCATCAAGACAACTTTGATGGATAACATGGTGAAGATAGAGAAGATAAATACAAGCCAAGATCCTATAAATATGATGACAAAGGTAGTCACATTGGAGAATTTTAATATATGTTCATCTTTGGTTGGTCTTCATGAATATCATGGAGGAATGTTAAATTGTATTTAAAGGGAAACAAATTCCAAGTGGGAGATTGTTAAATATGGAGTCCATTTCAAACCTAAGGTAAAAATAAAGTTATTGGCACATTTTTAACATGAAATATTTACCATTTACAATGGTGGGATGAATTTTAATCACTTCCCCTATTTGTGGCTCATTTTTGGGAAGTGGGTATGATTTAAAGGTGTTGAGAGAATTGAAAGATTATGTGGTTGAAACCTCCCTTATTTTTTTCCTTTTTTTGTGGGGATATTGTTATCTCTATGGTTATGGCACATTTTTTAATGGATTTTGAAATTTATAAATAGGTGTGAGGGGTAACACATTATTCATTACATTTTTTGTCTCATTTTAAGCTCTATAATTCTCTCTTCAGTTGGTGTGATTAGGTTTGAGGTATGGCTTAACATCTCAAGAATTCTAGTGTCAATTCAAGTTAGAGAAAGTTATCTCTAAAAGAGGTTCTTATTGAGAGTTGTTGTGTGCTCTTGTTTATAATATTATTGAGAGATTCTTGGTAGATGTATCCCACATTGGGTGAAACATGTTATATTAGTGATATGTGTTTATTTTCTTAGATCTAAATTTTATTTCATATGTTTCTGCTACTATGATTATGAGGAATTAACTTTTTGTTATATTCTATTACATAATTAATCACCTTTTCCTAACATGAAGGCCAAGGGCATGACCTAGGTAGAGATTGAAAATTTTGAGGCTGAGAAGATAAGGGCTAAGGAGGAAATGATAGCTGTGATAGCGAAGAAGAGGAAGGTAGAGATAAAGAAGGCCCAAAAGGAAAAGACCATGAGAGAAATGGAGGAAGAGAGGGTTGTTGAAAGCACAAAACCCATAAAGGAGAAAGAATTAGATGAACATAGTGCCCCTACTATCATAGTTGAAGATGCCACACCATAAGCATGACAAAGTAGTGAAAGGGAACCTAGAGATAAGGAAGGTGATACTAGTACCTTAAATAATCAAACAAAGAGTTTAGTGAAAACCCAATAGACTTGAGAGGGAAAAGTTGGCACTAATAAAAAATAAGAAGTGGATGAATGGGATAATTTTAAGGAAGAATACTTGCTACAAAAAGATGACATGTCAAAGTAAATCACTGAAGAAATCATTGGTTCTAATGAAGAAGAGCTAGAGTAGATGGAGCTAACCATTTGAGGAGAGGAAGTTGAGATTTGAGATAAGGCACATAAGGGGTTCATGAATGAATATTATTATATGATGGAGTACATGCCCTCTAAAACCACCATGATACTAACATGCTAGCATTTATACTTTGCCCTTGATAGTTATATGGATGAGCCTCATTTTTAGGTACCATGAAAGGCAATCCTCAGTGAAGAATAACTAGAGGAATGACATGACTCACTTCATATCAAGCCCCATGCAATGAATCTAGTAAGGTCAGCTAATGCATTCATATAAATGGCCTTTGAGGTAGAGTAGAAGAACATCATTAATGTTATTAGAGCTTCAAGATATAAGACCATGCTAGAGGAAGAGTAAGAAATAAAGGCTATAAAATTCAAGTTATATCAATTGGCTGAGCATGTGGATGAGGTTGATCCATCCCTCTTGGATGACATTGACACTTAAAATTTTTGAGAGGTTGATAAAGTGTGTGTGTTGGTGGAGATAATGCTCCTAATATTGAAGGAAAAATTAGTTCCAAAATAAGACAAGGACCCTTTCACTACCATAAGAGCAAGAGATTACCATAAAAATTAAAGAGGTGGAAAACCTCTTTTCAATTCTTGAAGAGGGTGCAAAGATGATTTACATAATCTTTTGTAACTTCTCCACTGAGGCATCAGTCATGGATGCATGCATCAAAAAGGAAAAATGGGAAAGGATGCATTGATGGCACAAGAATATGTCATGGATAAGGTCAAGCATGTGTAGATCATGACATAGGTTAACACATTGAATGCCTAAATTAGGACCCATGAGTAGGACATCTAATAACTCTTTTGCTCCTTACAAATAAAGGCCTATGATTAAGGAATGATCCTAGATAGGGAATTTACAAAGGTAAAATAAATATTATAGGCATTTAGGAAATATTTGGAGAAAAATAATGTGCTCTCCCTTAGCACCACCTCCATAGAAATAGATAACACCATAGAAGAAATTGAGTTCATAATCTAAGGCTTTGAGGAATTTAGGGAAAAACTAAAGGACCATGTACCCAAGTTTTATGCACCTAAAATTCTATAATATTATTACAAGGGAAGAATAAATTTTTTATATGGGGTAATTTTGGGCCCAAAATCTATATAAGTATAGGATCCATACCAACACAACATACACTTGGTTATGAGGCAATCACTTGTCATGAATGCTATTTTGTCATCTTATGGTGCCAACTAGTAAGCAACTAACTAACTCCCTTTTAGCTCAATAATCATTAGGAACCAAGAACATGAGATAGCCATAACTCATTGGAGGTAGGATAGTGGAGATAAAGGGATGATTACATCTAGCATTAGCTCAACAACTAGCATGCTCCATTCACTATGGCACTAATATGCCCTAGAACACTATAAAGCTACGCTGAGTCTAGTTAGCAAAGAGAGTAAGACTGGAGTAACAAATCCATAGAGTATTTGTTCTAAATACTATGTTCACCATTAGAGCTTAAAGATTAGTTTGGGATACCTTTTATTCTCACCATTGTAATGCCCAAGCTTGCCTATGTGCCTTTCGGCCTTTAGCATCTTAAGATGAACATTTTCTTAGTTCTTATTAACCTATATATATTTTAGTTTAACTTTGATTAATGATGAAGGGATTTGCACAATGTTAATATATTAAATACTTAAATCTATATTATGTATTTTGAGCTCTTGTGAGCTTTTTATCTAATTTGTCTATGACATTCCTATAGCTCATGAGGACATAAGCACCATATATAGGAAATTATCTAATTATGGTTAAGACCATGTGTCTCACAATGATACTTTAATCTAAGTGAAAACCTAAGTGTAAGTCCCTTAAGTAGATATCCTAGTGGCCCTTCAAGTGCCTAAATGACATTAAGCCAAGTGAACCAAAGGCTTGTGCCCATGAAGCTATAGAATTATTTCATAACCATTTGTGCCTAATAGACAATCGGTTCCCACCCAAGATGGTTTGTGTCCATGAATGAACCATCACTATTGTACTAACAAAATTATCTAGAGGATAGAGTTATGCCATGGCATAATTATCCCAACACAGGCCTTGGTCCCTTATTTTTTGCACTTTAGGTGAGCACATAATATTTTCTCCTTATGTGAAGTGATAGTAGTGCAATTGAGTGTGAAATGTTGAGTGCTATAGGATTAGTCGCAACATGTGCCATGTTGTAACAAGTCTAAATCTAACTTGGACAACTAAATAAGCACCTGACAAGGATCATGACTAAAGACACCTACTTTTATACAATAATAAACAAAACCATGATATTATTAAGGTTTTAACATAAGTCTTCCACATGTATAACAAATAATTGAGTGAAAAAATATAAATATTCAATTCATATTAAAAATATAAAAAATGTAATATTAATTTATTAGAGAATGCTTTAAAATAACTATTCCATAATATTATATGATATGTTATTTTTATAATATTAAATAGTTTCACCTTCAATAATTCATTACCTTGTTCAAGTAGTGAAAGGTATAATTGAATATCCTTGTGTCCTTTCTCAGGTATATTAATAGATATTCCTTTTCATTTTTTATTTGGCTTCCATGCCCAGATGATGCTTTCTATATCAATGTCTTTTTTAACATTCATTTGACTTTATCGATGTTATATTAGGTGTCAAATAATCTTAATACAATTCTTCACATTCTTGTCTTCTATAAGGTTTCAAATATTGAAACGTCACCTTTTTAGACACATTATCACCTTCCACTTTAAGGTAATTTATATGCCCATCTTTCCTTCCCATCCATACTTTTTTATTTTCGTTAGTTGGTTGTAGTAGAAGTATTTATCCCACATAAACATCCATCAATGGATCGAATGATTGTATAAATCAATGTTGGTTATTATTTTATGTCCATGAAAATATGCAACCACTCATATTTTAATCAAGGGTCATAATTTTTTTTTGCCACATAGTACATGATATGTCCATGAATAATGGACCCAATCATTTTATAATGTGATATCCATAAAGTAATATTTCTACAAAGGCTCATTATATTTTATAGTTAACATCTGATCCCTAGTATGCTAACATACTCTGACCATAAAAGGTATACATATGGAGAGATAAATTGGATTAAAATTTTCATTAGATATGTTAATTTTGTTGATACCACATCAAGAATAAAATAGACATTGATTACCTTATGGATTCATGATGATTAAAACCTAAACTTTAAATAATTTACTTACATTTTAACACTTAACAACCCTCTCCTTATACCACTAGCTTCCATTGTGTATATAAAGCACATATCAACAATTTAGTGTGATAAAACCAAAATACTTATGGTGTTGCATTTATACTAGTGCGTCTCCTATGAACTTAAGTAAAATAATTATATTAAATGAAAACTACTTGAAAAAAATTGACTACATAATTGAACATTAATCAAAATCTATTATTATATTTATATAATTATAAAAAAACATGTTCTAAAAAAATAATATTACATCCATATTTAATAAATAATATGATTGTAGACACTAGAAAACCGCACACAATGGTTCTAGATGTTGAAATGCTTTAGGACCCACTAGGGAACACTTAACCCTTCTTGACACACTGACCAACCCATCAATCCTTGGGGCTGGTTAGCTATTTAGATAACTGAACTCACTAACTCCCTAACCATTAACCCAACCCTTTTTAACCCACTTTGACCCATTTACCTTCATACACTCAATCGTCAATGGTCAGCATGACTACCAATAGTTAGGTTGATCATTGATGGTTAGGTCTTCCTTGGTATAACATAAATATTAGTTGTGTACAAGATAGCATGTCATAATTTAATATATCCACCTTGCCTATTGCTAACAAAATATGAAGCATTGAAATCATCAAGACAACCTCCTAGGGAACCTTTTATCCTCCATATCTCTTCACCTATAAAAGGAGGGGAGTAGGAGGTGAAGAGGGATCCATAATCACAAGCATTATAGAATGTAAGTATTCAATCTTTCCAGTTAGTCTTCTTTATAGTAATTCAATAACTGCAATAGAGATCTGAACCTCTACCAAAATTGATCTCAAGGTAAAGTATCATTACTCTGCTAAAATTTCTCCAACCACCAACCAGAAGCCATCAAGAAACAAGTCATACTTCTAAGAAAAAAAGGATCTCTCCACACTCATCTAGATCATGCATGCACAACAACCAGGTTCTTATACCATACCCTTATTACTAGTTTCTTATCTTCTTCCTTAACTTAGAAATGAGTAAAAATTAAGAGAAACATTTTGGTATGTTTGGTGGGACCTATAATCATCTAGGTGCCCTTTTCTTCCTTTATTCTATGCTCATACAAAGAAATTGAAAAGTTTCATTTTGGGCTTAAAATAAACCTTGCATACATTGATTTATTGCATGTATTTAATTCATCTAGTTAACTTAAAATCAAATTAATCAAGCGTAGTTTCACTCTGGTTCTCATAGACTTTAGCAAACCACATAATCAATCAACACATTGAAACCATTGGCATAAGGCCTAACTAGGATTTCATCACCTACTAGTAAACCTTACCCTTGGGATATCTTACTTGGAGGTCACTACCATGAAGAGAGACTAAAAATAAGCACTCTAGTTGAGTCTAAACTCTAAAATTTAGTATATCTTGGCTAAACACCCAATACCGTTATAACTATGGTGTGTGAAGTGAGGGGGTAGGCCCAATATCAATCCAAGTACTAACTTTCAACATAGATTTTTGAGAGACTCTAATAGATGAAACCAACCTTAGACTTTCTCTTTAGTACCTCATCTACAAACTAAAGTTATTCTTCACACTTTCTAAGGCATAAGCCAAAAGTGATCTAAAAATGTATCCTAAGTATTTAAATTCACTCTAGTGTATGTTTTCATTACCTTTATATTTTTTCCTTTTACTTGATTTATGTTTGAGTTGTGACATTTTAATAATTTATTTTTTATTCCTCACATGGTCTTTACTAGATAAAAATTGAGGAATCAAACCAACCAAGAACCACCTTCCTCTTTTTCTTCTTCTTTTATGGAGTATACTTTTGATGTTGAGATTTATCCTCATCTTTCTCCCCTTCCTACCATGCCTTAGATAGTTTTTGAGGGTGATGAATATTTCACTACCTTCCTTGATAATAACATTGTGGCCTTTCAACATTACCTCAACACCTTATCTCACCATACACCTACTACTTTAGTTCTTCCTATGGATCCATCTTATGGGATACCACCCCATATTATGATTGACACTATCTCTACCGAACCTATGATCACCCAATAATCTTCTTCCTCTAGTGTCCCATCCATTACCACCACCTAAATTCAATCCAAAATAAAAAATAATAGCTAAACACCCCCTACAAAAACCAACACCTATAACATAGGGTCAACCACACCTCTTGCTACCTATACTTCATCCACCATGGGGATATATTCTACCCTATTTCTACCATTCTCCTTATTACTATGAATTGACTAGTTTCTACCCCACTTCAAAATTTGGTGATTTCTATACCTCTTACCCTTCTAAATATTAGTACAAGAGTTACCACTTAACCGTAATCCACCAACCCATTCATACTTCTAAATCAACACATATCAATCCCTCAAAAAATACCCATGACATCCTAAAAATATATTCCTAATCTATAAGGATACATAACACCTTCTACCCAAACTTTGGTGCTCATTAACCCTTATGTGGAATCATCCTAACCTTCAATCACCACATACCAATATGTGGCATCATCTCAACCAAACATCACTTATCCATATATTATATCCATCTCACCCCAATCAAATGTACCACATAATTATGGAACTTCCCAATCTCAAATGTATTTGGTCAAAAAGTTAATGGACAAAATGACAGACCTAGAATCATATATCTCTAGGGCTCATAACCTTTTATCTTATGTTCAAAATTTTAATGAACCTGTCCATCCATCCATCAATACCTATCTGATCTTATCCTCTTCTATGGGAAATACCCAAGCTTTCCAAGTTCCAAATCAAGGAGGACCCCCAACAACACTTAAAATCATTTTTGCATTCTTGCTACTTGATTGCATATGATGATTCTCTTCTCCTTTGTACCTTTCTTGTGTCTTTATCTGGACCAACTTTGGATTGGTATAGTGGTCTCACCAAGAATCCATATTTCCCTTTTCCCAACTTGACCAAATATTTTTAGATCATTTTTCAATCAATATATCTAATAAGGTCTCTATTACCTACATATACTCCATTAGGCAATTTGATGATGAATCAATTGCCAATTTTGTATCTAGATGGAGAGGTTTTATGAACTAGATCTCTTTCTATTTACCCTAACTTGAGTTAATTGAAATTTTCTCTCATGTTTTTGATAAACACATTTACCCTACTCTTTAGGTTCAAACTTTCATAACCTTTGATGAGGCTTTCACCATGACACACAAACTAGAAATTAGAGCCTTTGATGAGGGAAAGTTGAAATTGAGAAATATAAATTCTAGCTACAAATCTAATGATCCTTCCTCATCCAAAAACACTAACCAATATAACCAACCAAACACCAAACCAAATGCATCTACAAACTTGATTATCCTTAAAACCACTCCACCTCCAACTATCAACCAACCTAGACAAACCAGCTCCTCTAACTCTTCCAACCAATAAAACCAAAATTTAAAATGAGCTGCCCCAAAACACTATAGTTTGATAGGGGAGTCTTATGATATATTTTTGGATAAATTTATCAAAGAAAACATCATACAACTTCCTCACATAAAAAATCCCCAAAAATTTGATGCTTTTCACCATATACTTAGTTGGTATAACAGTAATGATCTATATGCTTTTTATTGTGTCATTAGACATGATGTTATTAGGTGTAACACCTTCAAAACTATTGTATAAAACTTAATTGATAAGGGATAAATTGTATTTGATAATCCCAATGCACCCCTAAATCAGTCCCTTGACATATTTCAAAAACCTTTTCCCAATCATGCCCCTTCTACCAACTATGATGATAATAAACTAGAATCATCATATGCTCATGAGGTCCATATGATTAATGCCATTAGCAGTGAACCTATCATTGAGAAGACCATTACCTAAACTAAATATTATACCATTCCACTCATTGACATGATGAAATCACACTCTATTCCTTTTGATACACAAACAAAATAATCAACCATCGCTCTTTCTTTATTTGATGAGACCATGGACTTATCCACATTTGCTTTGATATAAATACTAAAAGAGGAAACCATTGATTCAACTACATTGTCCGACACTTCATTTATTGAAGTGGTGGAATTACCCACTATTCCTTTGGATACCCACACAAAGGAAGCAACCACCTTTGTTCTATTACTTGAGGCCACCACACCTTCCTCCCCCATCATGGAGTCACCTACTCTCTCTTTTGAAACCATTTCAAAAGAAGAGAACACCTTGTATACTCCTTCCATGAAGGAAAAATCCTTTCAAATCTTGGAATCTCTCATCAAGGTCAAAGGTGAAGAAACCATTCCCTTACCTCAATATATGAGCCTAATATTTGAAAATAATGACCAAATAATTAAACTAATTTACAAACCCTTATCTAGATTGGTCCAAAGTCTAGAATTCACTTCTCAACCCAATCTAGATAGAGCTACCTTTTAGCATCATCTTGGGCTCCCATATAAAAACAAACCTAAACCTTCAACCTCAATTTCATCAACCCTTAAAAATATCATCACCTCAACCCCTTCATCAAACATTTCTTCTTCCAAAACCATAGGCAAACCATATAAACCACCTCTACCCAATATTTCCAAATCACTTGACACCCCTCTAACCAAACCCATCAAGAATCTAGGAATACTTCTTACACCAAGCCTTTCTCACCCATATTTTATGTTAGACTTAACTTCATCTAGTCCACCAAAAAAACCCTAACCAAACTAGCTAAGAAAGTGAAGCCACCCAAATTCCCACCTCAAACCAAAATCATACCACCTCCTTCATTCTTAATTTCTATCTTAGGACCCCATCCTTATACCATCCTAAGAGATCATCCTTATACCAAGAAGATGAACCCTCCCATAACTACCCAAACTAAACCTCCTCCCTTCATTCTACCTTTACCTACACCCTCCATATCATCAAACTCCCCATCATTATTAACTAACCTATCTACCTCTACCTTCTCACCTATTCCCAAAACTTCTTCATCTAATGCTAAACCTTCTATCTTAGAACTAACCACAAACAAGCAATCCAAACCAACACCATCTACCAAAACCATTTCACCACCTACAACTTCTACGGTGGAGCCTACTTCTAAGAAGGCTCCCACCCCTAAGATCAAAAACCCATCACCCCCAACACCTTTGCTCAAATATTATTTCATTATTCTATAAATGTTATTTCAAACCACTTCCTTAAGCATAACACTAATTAAACCCTTTGACCCTTCTAATCCTAAACCATTTCAGTTTAATGATAATTTGATCTACTCATATCATATGACACCTAAACACGACATATAGAACTACAAAAATCTCCAAGAAATTATTTGTAACTTATGGGATAAGGATGATCTATTATCAAATGAACCTATTTTGAGCCCATTACCAACCAAAACACTTACCCAACACTTAATCACTCCCCCACTCTCACCCAAGAGTGAGGAGGAACCAAATCAACCATCTAGCCCAACACTTCCCCTCATCTAAACTATCAATATGGTTACCTACTATTAAGCCCAATAAATGGATAAGGGAAAAGATAAAGTGTTCATACCATGGACATAACCTTCCACCCCTCAACATTACAACCAAATCAAAGCACCATCACCATTATCTTCACCTTCATCAAAACCCAAAATATCCATTTTGGGTGCCTTCCCCTCCAACCCTTCTAAATATATTCAATGAGTTGTCATGAAATAACTTCACCAGACATCGTTGAAAATGATCCTTTAGAAACTAATCAAAACCTCACCCCATCATTGCCAAACACTGATAGAGGCCCTAAAATACATAGAAGTCAAACCCCGTGACCCTCAACTTCTTGCATCCTTTAACAAAGCCCTTCAACTTTCTACCTTTGTCACATTTTAAGAATTCAGAGAGCTTCTATTCATTCTAAAGATTTTGATCTTCTCCTTTTCATCATTGCATACATCAATAAAACCCACATCAAAAGGTTGATGATTGATGAAAGTGCTAGTATTAACATTATCTCTTCTCATGATTATGACCAAATATAATTACCAAAGGATATCATGTCAAAAAATACAACAATCCTTTACGCCTTTAATGATACTATGACCACTACCTTGGGGATAGTCATCCTCCACATCTACTTGGGACCTTACATAATTATAGAGATATTTTGAATTTTATAAGGTGATTTTTAATAAAACATATTTTATGGATGACCTTGGATATCCACCATGATTTGTGTCCCATCCACCTTACATCGATGTGTCAAGTTTGAGCATGAGGGTTAAGTTGTCACCATATAAGCTGACCCTATTCCTTTCTCATCTTGCAACATGACATATGGACCCAGTGACATTATTATTCTTCTCTCATCCACCTCACCACCAATAAATAATAACTCCAACTAGCTCCTTTATCCCTTCTTCTTATATCCCCATAGAAGACCCCTTAAAACCCATGTTCTAACATCTCTCTCTAGGGGAGTATCATATTTTAGCTTTGGATACATTCCGTACTCCTCAAGAGTATGGGAAACTCAACCATGATCCTAGTTATGATACCAATATAAGAACCATTATTAATTTTGGGCCTCACAACCATAAAACCAATTTAATCTATGGGGCAATTGATCATCTACTTTTTCCTCCACCACTACTTCTTCCACCCAACCATTTACCTTTGACTTCTATTATCTCAAAAAAATAGCATTTACCAAATTTTACCTTCATAGGTGTGCCTAGAAGGAATTTGGCCTCAGCTATTATGAACATCAACCTCATGAATTATCTTCCATCAAACCTAGAAAGCTCATGAGATATTTGACCTTGGGTTTATACCTCCAAAAAAACCCACTGAGTTACCTAAACCCATCACCACCATTGATGAGGATGTCCCATCGTCACCAACTCAATCTTTATAAAAGTCTAAAGATTTTTAAATCATTCCTCCTAACACTTTTTTAGTCAATACAATTAGTTTGGGCCACCTAACCTATCAAAATGATGGCCAGACTAAAGCCTTTCCTCTGATTCATCCTAAAATGGTAGAAAATGATTCTCCTACCATTAACACCATCCAACATCAGGATGATGATTCCATTCTCACTTATCTTGGTATAGAGGATTTTTATATCCAAAAATTACTTCCTCCTGAGAACAAAAACATGTTGAATGAATCCACTATCAATGTCAACATGGATACTTAGGATAACCCTCACATTGTAAATATTGGTCAATCCTTGGATTCCATGGAGAAACAATATTATCCTTACTTCCTTCATGATCATAACATATCATTTTCTTGGTCTTATTAGAATATGTCCAAGATCGAACCTTTCATTACTCTCCACAACATTATCATCTATCCAAATGCTAAACCCATTAGATAAAATATTAATAGGATGCACCCTCATATCATCTTTTTAGTCAAAGAAGAGCTTTAATGTCTCTTATATGTTGACTTCATCTAACCCATTAAATACCCCCAATGGATTTATAATATCATTCCCATCACCAAACCCATAGTGTAACTTTTCCTTTATATTGAATTTCATGATCTCAACCTTACATGTACAAAGGATGACATCATTTTGCTTAGCATTGACCAAATTATGGATCTTATAGCTGGACACAAGATGTCTCTTATGGATGGTTTCTCAAGATATAGTCAATCTTGATTACCCTCAAGGATCAACATAAAACATCCTTTATCACCCCATGGGGAACCTTTTACTATAGGGTCATGCCATTTGGTATAAATAATGCTAGAGCAACCTACCAATGTGTGATGACTTACATCTTCCATGATCTCATCCATAAAATCATATAGAACTATGTAGATGATCTCCTTGGGAAATATAAATATCACAAGGATCATCTAGATGTTCTCAAAATTATCTTTAAGTGCCTAATCCATTTTCAATTCTAACTCAACCCCAATAAATGTGTTTTTAGGGTCTTATATGGAAAGGTTCTTGGATTTAATGTGTCTCTTCAAGGATTTGAAGTAGATTCAGCCAAATTCAGATCAATCCTTGACATGCCACCTACAACCCACCTTAAGTAAATACGTATCCTATAGAGGAATCTCCAATCCATCCATTGCTTCATCTCTTTGTTATTGGATAGATGTCAACCCTTTCACCATCTTCTCAAGAAGGATACATATGTTAAGTGAAGTAAGGACTACCAAAAAACTTTTGATTCACTCAAAGAATATCTTTTTTCTCCACCCATTCTTATCCCACTTAAAGATGACCAACCTTTCTACCTTTACATGTATACCACTGACCATTCCTTAGGGTAAATGCTCACTCACCATGATGAATAAAATAAAGTGAAATATGTCTACTACATAAGTAAAACACTTATAGAGTATGAGACTTGTTACACCCATTCCAAAAAGATTTGCTTTGCCTTAGTCTTTGTGGCTTTCAAGATTCATCATTACCTTCTTAATCATAAAACCTTCATCATCATTAATACTAACCCACTTAAGTATATGTATTCTAAACCATACCAGAACTAATGTATGGCTAAGTGGCTTATGCTCCTAGCTAAGTTTGACCTTGAGTTCTTCTGTAGAAGTCAATTAAAGGGAAAGTAATTACCAATCAATTGCCAAAATATCCTTTACCAGATAAGCAACCACTTTCTCTTCTATTTCTAGATGAGTCCATCATGACTCTTTCTCAAGAGGATGTCATCTGTCAAATGACCATGTTATTTGATAGCTTTAAGTGCCAATATGATGGGGGTGCCAAAGTTATTCGCATTCCTCTTAATGGTAAACCTCTTCCCTTTTATTTCAAACTTGATTTTGAGTTCACCAATAATGTGGATGAGTATGAAGTCCTAGTAATAGGTCTCTAAACCAATATAGCATTGGGAGTTAGGATGATCAATGTATTTTGGTGATTTATAGCTTATGGTAAACTAGGTGAATGGATCCTACCAATGTAAGAATGATGTCTTGCAAAAGTACAAATAACTAGTAGATGTAATTTTAGCATCATTTGATCATTACCTTATCCAATCTATCCCATGATCTACCAACAAGTTCATGGATATAATCACTTCCCTTGGTTCTTAGATCCCTTATGCACCTACTAATTCTAAACTCTTTGTCACCATCCATCACTTTATCACAACTTATTATATCCATTTCAACCTTCCTAAAATTTGTAGTGTGGAGGCATATATATTCGACCTATGGTATGAACAAACCTTTAACTACCTAAACCTCAACATCATTATTCCTAACCTCTCTTTGAATGCTTGAAGAGCCTTTATTCAGAGTACCTATCATTATACTATACTAGGGGGAATCCTGTACAAACATTGTTTTGATGACCTCCTTATCCATTACCTACATAGTCATGAAGCTTCTCATGCTATCCTTTGCCCTAGCTACTATTGGCCCACCTTCAACCATAACTATTGAAATTATGTAAAAGAGTGTGTTAAATTTAAAAATCATGCTAATTTACATCACATGCTGGCCCATGGCCTTCAAGTATATAAGGACTTTTCACCCTTCTCACAATGGGGACTATATCTCATTAGGGAAATCAATAATCATTATTCATAGCAGCACCAATCCATCATCACTACCACTGAGTATTTAACCAAATAAGTAGAGGCTATTCCTCTCATCTAGACCAAACCTAACAAGATAGTCAACTTCATCAATCATCATATCATCTATCTTTTTGATGTTCCCCATAAGATCAACATTGCTAATGGAAAATATTTAAAAAATAAGCAAGTATAAGGTCTTTATGACATATTTGGCATAAAGTTAAGACTTTCATCACCTTACCATCTATAATAAAATGGATAGGCATAATCTTCTAACAAAACCCTCAACAAAATGTTAACGAAAGTGGTTAGTGCTTTAGGTCAAGATTGGCACTTACACATCCCTTTCACTTTATAGGCCTATCACACTAGCATTTTAACCTCTATGAGTTGTACCTCTTTCTATCTAGTCTTCAGGGTAGAGGTAGTTTTTACTCTCAATTTTTAGATTCCCTCTCTTAAAATATCCTTATAAAACATCATTTCTAAAATTGACTATCATCAAAAACATCTAGCACAGCTTGAGCTACTTGAAGAGCATCACCTAGCCACATTTAACCATACTTGTATCTACCAAGAATAAATCAAGCATGCCTATAACAAGCACCTAAAAGAATGAAAATTCTATATCAAAGACCTCATCCTCAAGAAAAATCAACATATGACCAATATGGAGAAAAGCAAGTGAGGCAAGTTTGATTTCTATTGGCTTGGACCCTACATCATAACCCACAAGTATGGATTAGGAGATTATCATTTATCCTATATCAAAGGCATACCAAAAATTGAGCCTCTTAATGCTTCACATATGCTTTTTTTTTTTAAATAAGGATTAAAATCACCTTTTATTTAACCTAAGCTCATATCTAGATTTATGAGATTTTCACCTTCACTTACCCATCCCTATTCCTTTGAGAACAACTAATTACAACATATAACCATGTGATTAACATCACAGTCATAACCTAATCCTAAATATGGGTACCATGGCTCTACCCATGTCATGGATCTCATGAATACTTTTCATCTCATATCAGGGTGGAATCCCATGATCATTGTCTCTCAAAACCACACCTTTTACTTATCATTAACCTTTTGTGTTGAAGTTTTTTCCATCATAAAGGTAAACCTCTAAGCCTATATATAATTTCCCATGGATAAACATATCATTAAAATAATTATGGATATGAAAATATATCTTGAGGCACATGTCTCTAGCATTGTAGACTGCTCCCTTAAACGACAACTATCCAAAGCTAAATTTCTTAAAAGATAGACTGCTCCCTTGATAGACATCTACCAAAAATAAACAAACCCCAACTTTGACCACTCCATTAAAGTATTTATAATTCAAATTTATTAAAATAAATCATTATAATATTCCCATAGTGATCAAATTCCCAAATTTATCAAAAAATCAACAATAGCAAAATACCCTATATCAAAAGTAGAACAAGCTCTCTAGAAAGTTGTAATCAACATTCATATATAGCATTAGTAGACTTCCTTCATCTATATGTCTTACATGAAGACATGGATTTATCTAATATGGTTCTTAGGTCACCTATAGAAGGGGAAAACTAACCCACATAAGGTTACCTTACCTATCACCGATTTCCCCTTCACCTACCACCTACCTTCCCCTTATACCATCTATAAATCAAGGGATTATAAGCTTACTTAAAACAATGTGATCAAGACACCTTTTTATCAACCAAATAATGCAAATTCAAATCATTCAAAAGGCATATTTTACCTAATCCAATCCAACTTTGGTTTTATTTTATCCTTATCAATGAAAAAGCATCATGCTTTTTCCTTATCTTCTCTCATTGGTTCATGTAGACATATATCTCATGATTCTTATCTCTTTTCCCACATCTATTTTGTTATCTAACTTAATTTATGTGATTTCATTAAACCATTTTTAACACATCACATAATCATAAAATCATAACAATATTTAAAACATCACATCCATAATTAACAAAAAAAAACCACATCATATATCTATAACCATGAGTATCATCCTATCCCTTCTTATAAAATCATATCATAAAACAAATCAATAACCATAACCAAACCATCCATAATCATAAACATCATATCCATAAATAAAAAAAAATCATCCATAATCATCACATGCTTAAGATATTGAGTCCATATCTCATAAAGAATAAGTTTAAACATCAAAACATCAAAACCCTAAACTATAAAACATACATCACATCTATATATAAATCAACATTGCATCATCATATACATCATGTCATCAAAATAAATAATACATGTAATAATGTATATCTCTCTCTCACTCAAAACATGTACATCTTACTACATCAACACGTAGGCTGATATCACAATCATGTACACCTATATCTATACATCATATCATATCATATCATATCATATATCATACCCCTAAGGCACCACTACCATTGGCCTTGCTTGTACTAATAGTGCTATCTTGTGCCTATAATTCTAAGATGCCTACCTATCTACCCATTAGAGCATCTCACTGACATAGAGTGACTGTAATCACCCCACTTGCTAAGTTGGCTGTGTACTTACCCCATTAGGGGTGATTAAGACCTTGTCTTAGAACTATGGCCTCATAATTCCTCAACTCCTCTACCATGTCCAAGTACCATGTCATAGGGATGTTACCTAGTGGTCCTTCTAGTGTGACTACTACCCCTCCTTTTTATCTCAAGGTGTCCCTCTCCTAGGTCACCAAGCCTAGTGAGGTCCTAGTCTGATCCCTCTCACCTATCATGATGCTAACTTGACCCTATAATGTCACAATTTGGCCTTTTAAAGTGGACACCTACCCCTATAAATCTATAATCTATGCCTATGTAGTGGCTAATGCTTCTCTTACCTATCCATCAAGGCCTCCTCCTTATACATATATGTATAGACTCCCACCAGTTAGATCCACATCCATGGCCTCCCAACCCCCATCATCCCACCCAAAATTGATAACTACATAAAGGTCTTGGTACCATGATACATAGCCATTGAAAAAAATAACATCATCAACCCCTACTCTAATAGGTAGCTCCTTATGATCTAGGACCACCTCCTCTTGTTATGGCTCAAGAAGTAAAATCTTAACATCCTCCCACTTATACCTCAAGAATGGGCCTATAATCCCTTGCACCAAGCTAAACTAACTATGAAATATAACAAATGGGATGAGCTCAATCTCACCCGCTCTCCTCTCATAGATCCATCTCTAACTCTATAATGACAATGTATGCTGAGTGTAGTGATCCCACCTAGGAAAGCTGACATATGGTCTCCAAACCATCCCCTATAACCAAGTCATCTATTACATACATGAACTAGTCAATATCCCTCACGCCTCCTCTTTCTCATGTGAGTGTATAGTCACCCCTCCACCACATGAAACCCAATCTAAAATCCATTTGCGCATAGCCTTCTAATGGTAGTCCCATCAACCATAGAACCCTAATATGCTCATAAGCCCAAAAATGGATCACAAACCCCATGCTAATCTCATATCACCAGTGAGCTTAGAATCCCCACAACTCTTGATATATTTGAACTAATAAAATTGGTGCCCACCTAAACATTATCCTACCAAGAAACATCTCCATGAACACACCAAAAAGTAAATAAGGAAATCACCCACTGCTCAAATGTAGTAATGAAAAACAAGAGACTACCATCATCATCATCATCATCAAATATTTGTCATCTTGAGCCCTCTGATACAATGGCCTGTAACTGAACCCACTGACATGCCAACTAGCAAGGGCCTGATCCTCACCATATAAAATCTCCATATGTTCATCTTTGTCCTCACTCTTAATATGTTATATTAGTTCCTCCTAAATGGGAAACCATGTGATCCTATTAACACCCTCTATAAGATGGTCATATCTCTTATCGATAAGAGGAAGGTGTTTGTAACTAGATCCAATCTCTTAATGAGGGCCATGATCATCACTTCATCTCATGACATGACATGATAATTCATCATGGTTCTGAGGCTGACCTTGTCCATATATGCCTAGTCATCATCAATCATTAGTCCATGGATCTCTATAAATATATGAGGAACCCAATACCTCATTTGGATCTAATCTCATGCTTATAAAATTCTAGTTAACATGCACACTTAGTTTTCTAGTACTGTTACTCAGTTATTTCACTTCATTCTACCTAGATCAACCTATTTATCAACCTATTCCAATGTTACCCTTATAATAGTATAATATTTTTAACATGCCTCTAGCTTTAAATCTTTTATAAAAAAACACCTACCCTAACCCATAAACATTTCAACACACCACTCATACTTGTAAGCTACCCTATCCTAACCAACCCATAACATCATCAACACTAATTTTTTTTAAAACCTAACCCATTTTGATACAAAATTTTATTGAACACCTTCACCACTCACTTGACCATCGACAGTCAAGTGACTATCTAGCTTTGGTAGTTGACCATCAATGATCAAGCCTAACTATATGGTCAGGTATGACTACTAATGGTCATTGTGTGTGACCACAACTGGAAAAACACCTAAACTTACCTTCCTTAACCCACCCAAAACATTAAAATTAAATAGATAAATACCCTCCCTTACCCTCTACCCTACCTCCAACCCAATTACCCCCTCAATTTTGATTTTCATGTATAATTTTTGTAATCACAACAAAACCTAAAATTAGGGAAAAATAACATAGAACCCTACTTAATCAACAAAAAACTAATATACTTCATATAATAAACAACCAAATAAAATAATCTAACAATTTAAGGCAACAACTAACTCATTATTCAACCACTGTTGAGGATGAATCCCACATTCTTCTACCCTACATCTTTGATCCCATGCTCAATCACCTTAGTATGTACCTCACACTAATCAACAACCACCCAATTATTAGTCAACTCTGCCTCATCAGTACTATCACCCAAAAATTCCAAATCACCAAAAGCACAAAAGTCAAAATAAAAAGGTAAAAATGAATTAACATTTTCACTTTTTATGTTTTATGTTTTTAGGGTTTCCCCTTAACTATTGATGGTAAAGGTCACCATTGATGGTCAAATTTTGGAACCGCTAACCATAAATGGTAAATAAAAACCCTCTTTTTTTAATAAAAAATTCATTTTTTTTGGCACCAACACCTTTATGACACCATTTATAGAGATTACCCTCTCGACCAACTCAAAAACAACCTTCGAAGAATAACCTCTCTAACTATCCAACCACATCCACCTCAATATTGGCCATTTTTGGCTTAAAATATCACATATTTTTGTGACAATCTTTCCTTATTCCCTTTTGACTATACCAACCGACTGTGCCATATTTAACAGTTAAAAATTCACCACCTAGTGCACACCAAACCATTTGTGTATTTCTTGAGAGCACTTCTTAACTAAAATACCTATGAAAACACTGACCCTATCTAGGAGACTTACTATGAATGACCCAATCAACTATGCCTAATGTTGTGGCCCAGTTACCCCATCACCAATCCTTCTAGAATTTACTTTATTTTTACCAACTATGGTAAACTTAGTCTTTGTGTAATCTCAATTATCACACTTAGTTGCATTTTGTGCACATGTTTTCACTTTAAATGACTAACCACCATTGTCACTAACCTTGTGACTCACCATAAAATACATATCAAACCTTGACTTGATTTTAATTTCACCTCATCACCTATTGGTTTGAGTGGGAACACCTCCTCCCATACTTGAGGAAACCAACCCTTGACCCACAATCTTGTTTTTTTATAGCTTGCTGACATAAACTACATTAAAAAAAGTGCCAAAATGTAGACATTAGAAAATCACACACAATGGTTCTAGATGTTAAAATGCTTCATGACCCCCTAGGGACCATTGAACCCTTGACCTATTAGCCAACCCTTCAAATCTTGGGTCTAGATAGATACTTAACTAACTAAACTCACTAACTCACTAACCCTTAGCCTAACCCTTTTTAACCCACCTTAACCCCTTTACCTTGGAACACTTGACCAAAAATGATCAACATGACCATTGACGGTTAGACTGACCATCGACAATCATTTGTTACTCATTCCAACACAAATACTAGTTGTGTATAAGATAGCATGACACAATTTAATATATTCACCCTGCTTATTACTAACAAATAACAAAGCATCAAAATCATCATGCCAACCTCCTAGGGAACTTTCTATCCTCCATCTCTCTTTTCCTATAAGATGAGGGGAGTAGGAGGTGAAGAGGGCTCCATCATTACAAGAATTCTAGCACACATGTATTCAAGCTTTCTATCTAGTCTTCCTTCTAGCACTTTAATAACTGCAATAGAGATCTAAACTTCTACCAAAATTACTCTTGAGGAAAAGTACCCTTACTCTACCAAAATTTCTCCAGCAATTGACTATCAACCATCATTAAATAAGTCATTCTTCCAAGATAAAAAGTATATTTCCACACTTGTCTAGATCATGTGCACACAAGAACCAGGTTCTTCTACCACACCCTTATTACTAGTTTTTTATCTTCTTCCTTAACTAAGAAATGAGAAAAATTATGAAAAACAATGGTTACATTTTTAATGGGTCAATATTAAAAATATTTAATAGAATCAAGGTTAAAAATATTGAATATAATTTGGTTAAATATAAGCAAAATGTCAATCTTAAATGTATATTTAAAAAATATGCTATAAATGCAAAGCTAAATTATTGGAGCATGTTTTGGAATACAATTTTCAAAAACACCACATCCTAAGTGAAGATGATATCACATATTAATTTATGAACTTAAATAATTTCACCTTAATATTCACAACCCTATTCATGTAGTGAAAGGTATGATTAAATGGCCTCATATACTTTTTTAAGAATATTAATCGATACACCTTTACATTTTTTTCTTTGTGTCCACACAAAGATGATGATATTCAAATACATGTCTTTTTGAATTTTATCCTTGATTTAATAGGTGTCAAAAAATCTTGATACAATGACTCGGTATCTTCTCTCCCTAAAGATTTCTAATTTTGAATCCTCACATTATGAGCTACATTCTCACCTTCTAGTTTAAGGTAAATATCCCCATCTTCCCTTCCCATTTATATGTATTCTTTTTCATAGGTTATTTATACTAAAATCATATGTCCCACATACATATCCATCAATGGATTGAATGGTTGTTTAGATTTCACACAAATAGGCCCAACATAAATATCATCATTATTTGGGGCATGTTGATTAATATAGTATTGTCTATAGAAATTTATAGATATTATTTTTTTGTAATATATGTCATTGAAATATATTGTTTATGGAAAAAAATAAATATTTTACATCCTTATACAGTTTACAAATTGTTCATCTAAAGCTCACAAAGTATTTTATGAATATGTTATCTTTGGAATCTAGTATTTTCTACCTTGACATGTTTCTCTTTTCCCCCAATATTCAATATATGATTTTATTCCCTTATTTAGATCTTCCACTTATTTGAGTTACTTTCATTCTATCAAGTTTGGTTCACCATTTTCCTTTGTACAATATATTTGAATTAGATGAGACCATTTGATAATCCTTTATTATTTATTTATATTCCATCACTAGTGTGTGGTCCATAACATGGAACATGAATATCTTAGGCTTGCTAATACCCACTATCTTATGGATTACATCCAAAAAGTGTGGCTCAATGAATTATTTTAAGTTATAATGTTACTTAATAAGGTAAGGATTGAATGTACATGACCCCTCTTTACTTTTTATATAGGTGTCTATGATATGTGGAAAAGAAAATGTGTCTTATTTCCATAATGACACTACTAATCTACCAAAATTATAATCTATATTCTCATGGGTGTGTCCAACTACTATTAATCTTACATACACAACATTGAATACCCTTTTTGTTGTCAATATTGATGCAAATGCAATTAAGGTGTGATTATTATTGTCACTCGAAGCATTATCCATTTACAAGTAAAGGATTAGTGGATATTTTTTAAATGAATAAATTGTATTATCATCACTATTAATTTATTTATCTTGAATTTTTTTATTGTACCCTTTACACTTATCTTGAACTTCACTTTGTAATAATGCATCATATAATATTTGTTTAGATGATCCACAAATTTGTAATAATTCTACATACCAATCAATGATGTGTTCTTAGAGACTATTGAGACAAAAAGAAAATAATGTTATTTTGTATTTTGCTCCACATTCAAAAAATGGTAGGTAAAAGTGGATAATACTCCCAATCTCATGTCCATGTGTGAGCTTACCAGTAAAAGTAAGTAAGATGTTCATAATAATATTTATTGAATTTTATTTTTTCCCATGCTCGGTATATAAGTTTTTATTTTTTCCATTTTATCATGCCTAATGCTCAATATTCCCTAAGTTTGTTCCTCTAATTGTAATTTATAGGAGAAATAATGTGCAAAGTAATTTTGAATGTATTCATTCTGTCATGTTTGTTTCACTTAAAGTTTTGATAATGCTTATGGGCATGTGGTAGATACACATTTATTTTAAAAATTTGTATAGTCATCACACTTGGTGAATAAGTTTTTATTTGAAATCAAAACATATTTAAATATTATGGTCATTATATTATTAAAAATTGTCTATAAGAATTGTGGAAGTTTCAATAATTCAAGATCGTCATTAAAATTACTTCACATTAAATTATGGGTATAGAATGTTGCAAGTTTTCTTTGAGGAAATTTAGTTCAATCATGTCCTTTAAATCAAGTTAAATGTGAATAAATATCTAAATTTATCTCAACCATTCCTAATATTCAAGAAACTATTGTGGCAGTATTTTCCCTTTCTTTCATTTCTGGATGTTACCATTTACTCACAAATTTGACCATTTACCTAGTTTTATTTATGACTATACATAAGGTTCACATAATATTTGTGCCATAAATTATGGTAGAGATCCATTTAATCAAATTTAATTATATTTACCTCCATTTATTTGTCACCCACATTAAAAATGTAATTTGTTGTTAGTACATCTAACATAATTTTTTTCTTCTTCATTAATATCCCTAATTTTGCGCCATAGAAATGTGATTGAAGCTAATGGATTTTTTTGAGATAATTATATATTCAAAAATTATTTTGCACATTTTCCACTTCATTTAAAATAACTAACCATTTTCTATCCTAATCAACATTTTGTAATTGATGAACTGGCTAGATGTGCATTTAATTTTTGATGTTTCTAATTATTGTAGGTTATTTTGATCACTTGGAATTATTTAAATTATTGAAATAAAAATAAAATGGATTTAAAATTTCAGTTATTTTTATTCTAATTCATCCCACATGCTTAGATACACCTCATTTGTAACTTGTGTGATTCTCACATCTAGAGGAGAACTATTTATGTTGGCCAATTACTTAGAAGGCCATTATATGTGAGATCCTTTAGATAACAAACAAGTTTTTCAAATAGGGTGTAATACTCTATCAATATGAAAAAAAAATTATTGGCATTGAATCCCTTAAATTTTACCATGTCTCCTTCAAGTACACTTTTAATTGTCTTCTCTGCCACATAATTTCTCATAGATGAGCACAAATGGATAAATTTGGAAACAAGTCCCCTAAACTTTAAATTGTATTCACCAATGTGTAAATGGTGTGAAACATCAAATTGAGAATTGAATTTATTTTCCATAAGGGTGATTGTTGTTTCAAATAAAAATAAAATTTTAATTATCTAAGATATTAATTTATGGGGTTGTAGTGAATTTGAGCAATCAAAACATACATCTTCCACATTTTGAAGAATTACACTAAACATCCAGGGTTTAGGTATTTATTCATAAATTTTATGATATTATAGAATATGAGTCAAAACAATTTGTGTCAAAAACACTACCTATGACAAAATCAATTCTATCTTTAGGTCTTTGATAATTGATGGTGCTTTATCTATCATCATTGGAATATTACTCTTCCATGGCACTATAATCATATGATTAACTAAAAATGTAATTAGTATGAAATGATGGAATGGATAGATTGAATGCTTTGACAAATCACTCTCTTCCCATGGATTTTATGGTAAGTGCATACATTTGGGGGACAAAAAGGGCCTACCGATGGACATGATTATTTTTAAATTTTAAAAATGTGAACTTATACATACAATTTGAGATGGCTACACTCAAAATTTGAACATGATATAGAAACATGAGTTATATCATTTCAACTCAAGTTTCCAAAAAAATATTATTATGAAAAATGGTTAAGTATAAATAGGTCAAACATCTAAAATTTAAAGAAGACATTTTTTTTAAAGAAAACATAGTAGATAGATGGTTGTGTGGCCCATCATTTTTTTAACATCATTAAATATTTTTTGAAACCCTTTGGCAAATAATTAGATAAGATCTTATAGTGTGTTATGATTTTTTTTATATTTTTTTGATGAATTTTTTTTAATTAATTTTTCAACTAAGTAGATCCTAAAAATTGACAAAAAATGGATAGCTAGTCATGTGACCCATCCTAACTATCTAAAAAAAAATAACATTGATTTTTTACTTTGATTATGTGTATAATTAGGACTAGTTTGTTACTTTATAATTTGTTTTGAACTTGGATAAATTAATGATGAATTACATAAACATGAATAGTCATGTATAGGTAAGGCATGTAGTGGCCTAAAAAAGGTGTTGTTAGAAATAAATATAGTTTAAACCCCTAAAATATCCCAAAAAATATAAATATAATATATTTAGAAATAGGACAATGTGTTCATCGTGATGGTAATAATTTTTTGAATTTTAATGTTCAAATCCATAACATATTTGGTGATTAAAGATCAAATTTGTTGTTTTTTCTTAGAACTCTTAGTCTCAACCATAGATGCATAGTCACAAGCCTTTATCTCAGAAATCCAAGCCTTTTTCGAGCCTAAAGGCTCAATTTTTAATAAAAATTCAAATAACATGTATCCATTATAGAATGTGTATGTGTTGTATAATGTGTTATATAACACATACACATTGATTTTTTATAAGATGAAAACCATCTCCACAATCATGTGGGATTTTTATGTGAAGCCAAATTTGGTCATAAGCTTATATTTATTACTCTAAATGCTAAGTATAAGAAAATAAATGTAAAAATGTAACAATATAAATGTAAAATTATACTTTAAATTTTTTTTAGTAAATATAAGTAGTTAGGGTCACTCAAAATATGATAGAGTTGATATCATAGTTACATGACTTATGATGTGGAAAATAGTTTTTCAAAATCCAATCAAGTTAGTACTTAGTCATTTACAGGGTCTAAGTATTAAACGTAGGGATTTTAGGACAACTTTTGCAATTGATATCCATTTTTGGTAAGCATATAGTCATTTTTTGGTTTGTTTATCTTTTGGATTGATTCATAACATTTCTAGGAGTCTTAGGTTTGTAAGAAAGTGAAGTTTTCAAACCACTCACTTTGAAATTGATACAAAGTGGTCATATAGGGGTAGCATAGGTCACATTAATGACTTACACACATTAAACAACCACTTTACATGTTAATTTCACTTGATCATCATCCCTCCCTCATCCTTGATAACTTATTACTCATCTTTAATTACCCCTAATCACTCTCTTATCATTATTCATTTTCTTAATAACTCCCTCATTAACCCTCACTATCCTTAGTTATCTCTAATCACTCCCTTATCATTCATAATCACTCCTCCATTGACCCTCATTATCTCTCATCATCCCTAATAATTCCATTTCTATCCTTCATCATCCTTCATCATACCTAATTAAATCTTCATCCCTATTTGCTCCCTCCTCATCCCTTCTCATCCCTAATCACTCCTTCATTGACTTTAATTATCTCCCATAATCTCTAATCACTCAAGCTTATCATCCCTAACAACTTATTCATTTATTATTTCCATCCCTCATCATCCATAATCACTCACTTATCATCCTTAATAATCCAAAATCATTATTTCTTTATCCCTCATCATCACTAATCACTCCCTTATTGACTTTCACCATCACTCAACATCCGTCATCACTCGGTCATTGACCCTAACCATCCCTAATCACTCCCTCATAATATAGTTTAATTATATACTCTAAAGATATATTTAATTCCAATCAAATATTATTTAATACATCATAATATAAATTAATTATCTTGTAGGACTTGTGTTGTCAATACCAATTTGTGATAGTCAATTTTTTTACTGAATAAATTGGATGATCTTCCCTATTTATAGTCAAGTAACAAAAGTATTAACACACAATAGAGTCTAAATTTTAGTTCATCAAATTATCTTCTTTATGAAAATGACTAAATGAAACTTTATTTAGTTCCACTTTTGGTAGTTTGGTTCAAAAGATAAAAATTAAACACAAATCTCTTGTATAATTTTCTAATTCTAAGAAGATTTGAATTAGATGCAAAGTTATTTAAAGTTTACCATTCCTGTATGACTTAAATCTTGTTTAGGTTAACACATAAACTCCTTGTGTGTGTAATGTGCCCCAAATATTTTATCTCTTTAATGAAAATGAACATTTATTCATGCTATGACAAAAATATGTTTCTATAAAATGTGAAACACTAGGTCAACATGGTGTAGATGTTCATCCCATGTTTTTTAAAGATTAAGATGTCATAAAAGTAGATTAAAAAAATGACATAGGTAAAGGGCTTGAGGATGTCATTCAACATATTTAAATGAATGAATTAATTATATGATTTAACCTAAAATTCATAACCAAATAGTCAATCAATCCTTCCTTTGTTTTTAAGACTATATTCCAAATGTTGAGAAGTTTAATATGCATATGGTGATACCAAAACTTAAGATCAATTTTGGAAAAAAATTATACAACATGGATATTGCATAAAATGCCTTAATATTTAAATTAGGATAATTTTTATTCAATTTAATCTTATTAATATTTTTTTAATTGATTCACAACTTTGGCACAAACACACTTGGGTTTTTACAAGGCAATGATTTGGGCATGATGTGCCCATTATCTATGATTTCATGGATCTACCAATTGAGCTATTCATTCTCTAGAAATGATATTTAGTATAAATTGGTTTGAGGTAGAAGTAGTTAAGGGATCGAATCAATAATATTGTTTAGTGTATAGTATAGAGGAACTTATTTAGGTGACTCAAAGATATCCTTATAGTCATATAGTTTATGGTTCAATTTTTTGTCTTTGTTATTGTTGGATAAACCACACTATGATATGGTGAAATAAGGATGTCATTAAACATTTAATTATTATCATTAAGATTATAATTATTACTAGAACTAAAAATATTATTTTTCTTATTGGAACTAATGACTGAAAGCTTATGAAGTAACTACGATATATGGTATTTTAGATCATGACAATCTATCCCAACATTTCAAGGATTTATGTCATAGACTGCATGTCAATGATAAACACATAGTTGACCACATGTAAAACATAACAAACCTATAATGGTGATATTTCACAAAGGATTTCATCTTTAAAATTTTTGATTATCTACACCAAGTGACACTACTAAGTGATCCATTTCTCAAGGCCTACACTAGACCATATAAAAGTCTATGGTTATGGATGATGCATAAATTTCAAGTCCAATTTTTGAAAACATGATTTAGGAGAAATGAAATTATTTTGAATTTCATTAGAAATGATGAAGTGTATTGTCTCACCATTGATCTAAATTTGTTAATGAAATAATATTTTTAATTCATATAATTTCTTCTTGGGGGAAGTAGAGATATTTCTAGTACCAACCATATCAGTGGGTTCACAATCTAATATCTACTTAAATTTTTATAGTGATAGATAAATTGTACCCACTTATCAAAATGTGCAAGTAAAGAGCTCATAGTGTGACACTCTTTAGTGAATTGAATGTTGAAGTTATGAATTAAGCACCAATTTCCAATCTTGGACTACTTGTTCTAATCATTTTAGAATTATTTTCCACTCTTTGGTATGATGACTTAATAAGTATACATATAAATAGAAGGCCTTAAATATAATTATTTGGATCATAAAATTTTCTCATATGGAAATAAATTGATTGGTTTGAATAAATCACATAACTTGGTGATTCTCATGTATTTACTACCCATTTTTGGTGCTATGATGTTTTTAATTACTTTTTTTTTGGAATATATTTTCAATTGTGAATTACATCATTTCTACTAGGTCCATTATTTTTCATAGGTGTTAAATATTTATGTTTAAAATTTGAATCCACATCATTTTGATCACTATTCCTTATATTTTATGCTAGCACTAACTTCTCCACTTGTAGCTCCTAACATTGTCAAACCCCAATAAAATACCACCATCAAACTTTTGAATGGATTGATTAAAGATGAGGAGGGATGAGGAGGAATTGAGTAATGATGTTGAGGGATGGTGAGGGTTAATGAGGGAGTGATTAGGGATGATGAATAATGTTGAGGATTAATGAGGGAGTGATTAGGGGAGATTAGGGATGAAGAATGAGTGATTAGAGATGATGAGGTATGATGACGAAGTGATTAAGGATGATTAGGTGATTCAAGAGGATCACTACCCAATATAAATAGTAATATATTTTACATGTTTTGAGTATTTATAAGGAGGTCAAGGTCATAAGAAGTATTTAGGAGTCTTTCTAAGTTTCTAGTTTTGTGTCAATTTTGAATTAGAGTTGTATTGGACTTTCCCATGAAATATTTCATTTGAATTTTTGAACTTTCATTGAGAATCCAATCTTATTTAAAGAGTTACAACATTGAGTTTGACGTGGCTAAAATTTATAGAGGATTTTGGGATGTTACAACACATATAACTAAACTCATATTTGAGAAATATGTTAGTAGTTGAGTTAGTTGAAGACACTCTCAACATACAAAAGAAGTTAGAATTCAGTTGATGGTTATTTGGTAATAAGAGTCTTGTCCATGTCTTATTTTGTATTCAGAGTCAAATACAAGAGAGTTTGAGGGGATATGATTCAAAAGGATGAATGTAAAGAACCCTAAACAAGTGAATAAATAGAAGTTTTGATTATTTGTAGACAAGAAAGCAAATAGACCTTGCATCTTCATGAATATGTGCAAAGATAGTTGACAGTGTGCATGATCATGAAAAATGATTAGTAACAAGTTATTTTTGATCTTGGTGTGAGTGGTAAGTTCAAAATACCATTTATTTTATGGTGATTAAAAAAATTATCATTTGATTTTAAATGTTCAAATTTGAGTGAAGGTTAGAGTCTTATGGTAGAGGAGATTAGATTTGGTGGGATTTTTGAATGTATCAAAAAATAGTAACATGAATAATAATTCATTAATAGTGTTTAAAAATTGTATGTTGTTATTCTACTAAGGACATTCTGTGTTGAACAATAAAACCCTATCTTTTATGAGCAAAGGTTCTAAGTACACATCTGTGTGAGAAGGTATATGCATGTCCTAGAGTGAAAATTAAAATGTATATGTTGGTGATTTATTTTCACATGATCATGAAGTCTTATTGTATTTAAATTATCTTTCATATATTTGGATTAGTAAAATAAAGCTAACATAGTCCTGTAGTCATCAAGAAACTTAACACACTCAAAGTGGTATCTCACGAAAATTGGAAAATTAAGTTTTATATATGTAAGGAATTTATATTAGAGGATTTTAAACCATAATTATTATTTATAACCCTTTATAGAATGGATTAAAATAAATAACCTCTTCTCAGATTACTATAGACTTGTGATTAAGTACACAGTCTATTCAAACTTGGTTAAGTCAATCTACTATAGTTTAAAAAGGGAAATATAACGCTTTTAAAAAGTGAATAGGGTAAAATAAGAACTAATACAATATTCAAAGTCATTGTAAATGAATTTGGAAGATTGAAATCTCATTTTTACCCTTCTCAGTTTGTAAAACTAGTTTAAACCCTATATCAAGGTTTCTTCTTTGAAAGTGAGTTTTTAGGAGTTGTAATCATCAATAATTCATGAAATTTGGTGAAAATTTAGAGTTAAACATGAAAAAATATAATATAGTGTTTTTAAGTTATATAAGTATGGATAAGTAGGATGGGGAAGGACTGTGTGGTAGATAAGGTAGAAGGAAATATAAATACCTAATCTAAGAGTAGAAAGAGCCAAAAGAAGTTAAAAAATAATTAAACCAAAGCTTTAAACTTAATGAAGAGATGGGATATGTTATAGGGTATACATAAATGAGGTTTATTTGATGATTTAAGTCTATACAAAAAGATTCTATGATAGAATAAGAGGTAGTGTATGATATGAGGATTGTGTTGAGAGGTTAAAAGGGTTAATAATAAGTTAGAGAGAACTCATAGGAGTGGAAGGAAGTCTATTAGTTCCATATTATATCCTAATTAAATAGAGACAAGAGTTGAACCAAGTTGTTGTAAACAATAAAGACTAGTAAGGGGGATAGTCTCAAAGTAAGAGAGATTGAATGCATTGAGTAAGGAGAATAGAATGAAGAGTTTAGTGAGACCATATAAAGAATGGTGGAGAATAAATGAAATGAATAAAATGTAGATGTGAATTTTAAATGTATATAAGTTCTAAATATATAGATCAAATAAGAAAAGATAAAGTGAAAGCTAAGTGGATATAATTAGAGAGCTTCGACAAGCAGTGTATGCAATAGGGCACTGTATCATGAGGGAAGGTTAGGGGAAATAAGGGAGTGATTATAAATGATGAGGAATGGTGAGGTTAAATAAGGGAGTGATTAGAGATAGTGAGGGAAGAGTAAAGAGTGATTATAAATGATTATGTGATGAGTATAGATGGTAAAAGCTAATGATGGAGGGATTAGGGATGATGAGGGATGGTCAGAGCCAACGAGGGAGTGATTCAAGAAGATTAAGGAGTGATTAAAGATGATGAGGGATGTTCATGGTCAATGAAGGAGTGATGAGGGATGAGGAATGACAAGGAGTGAGTTGTTAGGGATGATGAGACATAGTGAGGGTCAATGAGGGAGTAATCAAGGATCATGGAGTGGTTAGAGATGACTAAGGACAATAAGGGCCAATAAAAGTAAGATTAGGGACAAAGAATAATGATGAGAGCATGATTAGGAAGTGGTCAAGTATGAGGGAAGGATGATGAACAAGTGAAATTAACACAAAGTGGTTTTTTAATGTGTGAAGGTCATCAATGTGACTTATGCTATCGAAATCACACCACTTTGCATCAATTTCAAAGTGAGTGGTTTGAAAACTTCAATTTTGACAAACCTAAGACTCTAATAAATGCTACGAATCAATTTTGAAGGTAAAAAACCTAAAAATGACTATATGTTTAGCCAAAATAGTTATCATTTACAAATGTTATGTCTTAAAATCCCTAGGTTTAATAATTATACCTTGAAAATCCCTAAGTACTAACCTGATTAGATTTTCAAAAACTATTTTCCACATCAAAAGGCATGAAACTATGAAACCAAATCTATTAGATGTTGAGTGACCTTAATTTCTTATATTTACTAAAATAAATTTAAAGTATAAGTTTACATTTAAATTGTTACATTTAAATGTATACTTACACTTAACATTTAGAGTAGTAAATATAAACTTATGTCCAATGTTGGCTTCATGTACAATTCCCACATGCTTGTGGAGATGGTTTTCATCTTATAACAAAGCAATGCATACATGTTAAATAACATGTATGCATTGTTTATATATAGGAACACATATGGGTTTCCATAACACATATGAATTGAAATATATAAACATAATACATTATTATTATTATTATTATTATTATTATTATTATTATCATTATTATTATTATTATTATTATTATTCATATGCATTATGTCTTAGGTGTTCTGAGCCATAAAACATATGTGTTATGTTATAATGTGTATAAATAGTTGGGTATGCCTATGTAATTGTCCCCCAACTCTGTGCATATACCCTGTAGTATCTTTTTTTCTTGACATCTATTAAGGTTTTAAAATAATAAACTGATTAAGGTAATTATACTTTTTTATCCAATAGTATGTCAACATGGATAATGATAAATCTTCTTCTCACATATCTAAAATATAATATCCTTATGATTGGATAAAATCTGACCTATGTAACATTGGTGACTATTTAAAACAATTCCACATGATCATCTTCTCCAAATGAAAGAGACATCAATGCTATATTAAAATAAATAAATGTGAGATCAAATTAAATATGTAAAACCTTATAAGATATAAAAATTAAATATAAAATTGAGATGAAAGAAAAAATGTATAATAATTATTAAATGTAATTTAAATCCCATGTGCTAAAGATATATGTGTTTCTAGGAATAAATCATTATTAAATAAAAATAAGAACATGTGATCAAGGTGATATGTGAAAACAAATAATGTCTGATGCAAATATGATCTTAGTGTACTATCATGGAATGAATGGGACATTATCATCATTAATCATTGATGGTTACAAATAATCCTAGATAAAACTTGAAAAAATAGAGTAATAAAATCTTTATTGGTAAATTTGGTGGGATCCTTCCTTTCCCACTCAAGTTCAAATGCCAAACATTCACACTTTGTTGACCGAATAATGGGAATTCAAGACTGACTTGTGTCAAAATCCTCAATGACTATAAATTTCATCTAAAAATATATATTTAACCATTAAAATATGATGTAAACCCATATAAAATAAATGAATATTAAATTAATGACATTTATTATAAATAATAGTTGACTATACTATTTAAATATTTTTATGTATCTATTAATCACATAGAATTATACACACACATGCACATGCATATGCGTGCACACACGCAAGCACACACACACACACACACACACACAAATATTTATTAATAACACTAATATTTATTCATATGAGAATGTTTTTATAAGGATACTTTTAGGAAGGATATCAGTGATGTTTTTAGAAAGATTAACCCATATCCTTTAATTGAAATATTTATCCATGGACTTGTAACACTATGATAATATATCCATGGAGGATTAAGGAATATAATAATTTAAAATTAAAAGAGTGGTGATTCAAATCCTAATTAACCATGATAAATCGATGCCTGTCAAGGAAATCTCCCACAAAGCCATAGTCATGAAATCAAATTCAAATGGAAAATTTTCCATCACAGACAATAGAGAAGTAATTAATTCCCATTATTTACACATTAATAAACATGGATCATAAACTCATGAATATTATATGGTCTCAATTAAAATTTAAATCCATTTTCAAACATAATACTACATAAAATTCAATATTCAAATCTCTCTATTCCCTTGACACTTGAATCTACAAATTTCACTATTAAGTCATAAAGATATTATAATGGTGGATCCTAGTTCAGCTAAAACTCCATATTTTCTATCATTCATAACAAACCAAGATTACAGGGACATAAATTTTGATTTGACAACTTTGCATGTAGAATTCCCTCATTACATAACCATTTATAAGAATAAATCAAAGTAGTGGAGTACAATGATGATGATGATTATTTTATAACTTGAATAATGGGAGTATGATTTCATAATTGAATATTTTTATACTACCATGATTTTCCTAGGGTCACCTGCATGGACACGCAAAAATGAAAAAAGGATTTGTAAGTACTCTAGAATTATTCATATTAATTATATTTAAATGTTTATGCATTACAAAAAATAGCTCAGATGATTTTTACCTTCACGTGTATCAAAAAATTAATATCAATCATATGCCATGAAGGTTATCTAAAAATAAGGATGTATCTATAAAAATATTATGGTGATTATTAGATCAATACCCTAACCACATAATCATAAGTCTAGAAGGAGGTGAAATATTAGCATCTCTCGATTTCCCAAGCACCACTATCCTAGATTATTTGGATGAGCAATGAATTTTCTTATAATTGACTTGGACCATATATGGAATCTTAAAAATACCAAGGAATCCATATTAATAATATCATATAAGTATCAGGGTACTACGAAAGACTATATTTCAATAATGGTCAATTTTACACAAGATAAAAATAATATTAGATTATTAATTAATAATATTATTATTATGGTATACTTTTTAAGAATTTACATGTGCCAATTATAGATAGGTATATAAGATTTTTATCAATTATGAATCCAGTTCAAAGCTCCAAAGAACAAAAACCTATCATAACTTCACTTTGCATGATGATGCTACATATCTTGATCATAGACTTCTATGCATTCCCAAAGTATTGAATGGGTATCAATGAGAAGAAAGTGTAAAATAATGTGACTTTATGTAGTTATTCCACATATCATAATCTCACACTTTAGTGCATTCATAAGATTTTAAGTGGGTAGAAGATGAAGAATTTATTTGTGATAATGTGTAATTACACAATGATGCCACATGTCTCACATTGTTTCCAATTTAAATAATAAGATATGAAAAAATCATTTTATTAAATACAAAACATAAAATTCAAAAAATACAAAAACCTAAATATATCACAAAAATTTAACACTAGAAATAAATAAAAATAACATAAATATTACATAACTATAATATCTTAAAATATTATTCTTACCAAAAAAATTTGATCAAAGTCATATACAATACATCATTTCATATATATTGAAAAACTTTCATCCATTTATATTACAAAAACTAATTTTAAATAAATTTATAAAAGATAAATTAAGAGAATTGATATTCTTGTATATATAATAAACATGGATTCTCTAAAATTATTTCATAAAATTACAAATCATGAAAAACTAAAACTTCTAAGTCAGTTGTTTTTAAAGTTTTATCCATTTATCACCATACAATGGGAAATATGAAAAATTATGACTATATGAGGGCCTATATGGTTCATTCAGTCAACACCCTTCTCACATGTTCTCATGGGTATGATGAATGGCATTATACTATGCACATTTTTGAAAGGAAAATTCAT